>ML295663.1:2852-60666 GCA_005239495.1 Nicotiana undulata | reverse complement strand
TCTTTACTGGGTAATTCATTCTTGATTGAAAGTATTGGCTGTTGAGTTGAGAAGTGTTGATACGAATGATAATCCAAGAGTAGAGGATATGATCGAAGTGATTGGTTATAGTTGAGACCCTTGTCGGGCACTTATTGAGTATTAACTGATGTTTCCCCCCCTTGCCGGGTGTTTTGAACTGCTTATTTCCACTATGCTGTACTCCTTGCCATTTTATCTGTTATTGTTTGGTGAGGAAGAGAGTAAAGCACGAAGGGTGATGTCGTGCCATGATATTTAATTGCATTGCATAGTGAGGAAGAGCGTAAAGCACGAAGGGTGATGTCGTGCCATGATTCATATTGATTATAAGCACGAAGGTTAATTCTGTGCCATGTAACATTGTACATTGAATTGTGAGGAAGAGAGTAAAAGCACGAAGGGTGATGTCGTGCCATGATTCATATTGATTATAAGCACGAAGGTTAATTCTGTGCCATGTAACATTGTACATTGAATTGTGAGGAAGAGAGTAAAAGCACGAAGGGTGATGTCGTGCCATGATATTTGATTACATTGCATTGTGAGGAAGAGAGTAAAAGCACGAAGGGTGATGTCGTGCCATTGTTTACTTTTCGGCTAATTCTACTTGCTTCGTTGGCTATTGTGTTAGATTGCCTCCCTTGTTTACTTCTATCTGTCAAATAGACTGCTTCACTTCACTTGTTTCCCCTTTACTGCTCCCGTATCCCTTACTTGTTTGCTTATCTCTTGTCTCGTATTATCCCTGTTACCTGCTGTAGAATAGGACAGGTTATCGTTATTGTCAAGTCTAGCCTCGTCACTACTTCGGCCGAGGTTAGGCTCGGCACTTACTCAGTACATGGGGTCGGTTGTACTGATACTACACTGCACTTTTTTATGTTGTGCAGATCCCGCTCCCGGACCCCGTGGACCGCTCTGAGGGAGTCACCTTCAGTCCACATTGAGCTTCAAGGTATACCATCGGCGTTCGTGGACCCTGGAGTCTCTTCTGCTATTGTGTTCTATTGTCTTACTTCTCTTTCAGTTCTAAAGGCAATACTGTATTTCCTTTCAGACTTGTATTTGGTATTCTTATAGCTAGTCTGTGAGATTGTGACACCCCGGTTTTGGAATTTTGCGATATTGTTGTCTTTATCGTTTCATTATGCATTTTGAATTATTATTACTTTCTACTGTAAAACTTTTGAAGTGACTCGGGATATTCCAGTAAAGGCTTGAAGGTTAATGGCTTTAAATACTGTTACTTTGTTTATAGATGTCAAATGTTGTGTACGTTGGCCCTTCTAGCGGGTTCAATGTTAGACGCAGTCACGGCCTGAAAGGTGGGATTTCGGGTCGTGACATATGTAAATGGCACGTCGTAAACACGATTAAAGTCTCAAGACAGGAGTTCAAAAAATAGGAATTTTAGTAGAGAGCAGTAAGTTGAGTTCAAACCTGAGAGGGAGTTAATTAAGGCTAAAGGATTCAAAATAGCGGTCGCAGATATTTGAAGGAATTTAAAACAGCGTTCAAGACTCAGGAGTTCATGACAATTTAGAGAGCTTTTGAAAAATCAGTAAATCGAGTAAGAGTTCATTTATTGAAATTCGATAACCCAGTAATTCCTAGGAATTCATTAAACCGTTTTAGAAAATTAGTTTAGAAAGGATGCAGTAAATTCAAAACTCAACCGTTAAAGATGGATCAGGGGCTAGAAATCAGTACTGAGAATAAGAAAATGTATACCTTTAGGATTGTCTCTAAAAGGAATACAAGAGTCTGAGTTGGAAAGCAGTGGGGTTTCAAGCATTTCTTTTTGGAAAACTCAGTAATAAACAAGAAGTTCAGTTAAAAATAGAGCAGTTTAGAGGAGTGTGATTGATTAAAAATCCAATAGTCTAGAGACAGTATCAAAAGGGTGCGACATTTAGAAAACTTTCAATAAAAAAGGATGAATAACTTTTAGAGAATCAATAGTCAGAAGCAAAGCAAGATTTTAAATAAACAGAGTATCTTGAGCAGGTGTGATTTACTTTAAAACCTAATAATTCAAAATAGAACAAGAACCAAGAGTTTAAAGGAGTTTTAGAAAGTAGAAGAGTTAATGCACAATTTCAAAAATCAGTAATTAGGAACAGAGCAGGAGTTTTTAGAAAGAAATGGAATGAACTTCAGAAAACAAGAGTGAAAGCAGCAAGAGTTTAAGGATTTCAAAAGAGGCTAATTAGCCCTAAGACCAGCCAAATATTGAGCGACTTATTTTGGTTTTAGTGCGTATTAGGCCTAAGGTTTGCCTAGGTGTCGTATATATTGCCTACTTAAGGTGAACATGCGTATTTAAGTCTGATTTTAAAAAGAGGTGATGCTATATTTGCACATTTTAGCAAGATTATCATATTAGATACAGGCTAACTAGGTGTTCAGCATAATATAACTTGAAACAAACCTACTGAGGTAAAGTCCTAAGAACATGACATCTAATGCACACAAGTATCCCTAAGTACATGATTTCTAAATGAAATGCCTATGAAATGCAGTAGCCATACATCATATCATTTGTTGTAGTTATTAATCAGGGCTTATAAGATGACAGGAACTTAATAGACATGCTGAAATAAAGAAACTACACAAGATTTCTATTGCATGATATGCATGTCCTAAGCAGGGTACTATCGCACACATAGGGAAATAAATCCTATAGTCATGTTTTCTACCCGTTTATACTAAACATGCACACCCCCTCCCATATCCATTATCCAACCCCAATAGTTTGTTTACAAATCATTACAGGCCATAGCAAATGAATTACAGTAAGTGCAAAGAAAAATAAGAAGTTATTCTACATAGAGCCTTCAAACAGGCCCAACCTTCCAGCCTCACCCCTGTTGAGCCTCACAGCCTTACACAGCCTGGGTGCGGCAAAGCTCCCAAAGGTCCTTGTAAGGGTCCTGGCCAATACCAGCACCCAGCAGTTATCAAAGTTGAGATTGGTGCAGTGTAGAATTACCTGCCTCAGTGTGTCAAAGTTCATAGGGAACTCAAGGTCCCTAAGCATTGCTCACACTAAGGGGGTGGATCCTAGAGGGTCTAAGAGTAGTGGGAAGTGCTTAGAGTTTAAAGAGTATTGAGTTTGAAAGAATAGTTTGAAATAGCAGTTTTGAAAATAACTTCAGAGAATGGAAGAGTTTTGTAAAACAGTTTGCAAAAAGGAGAGGCAATGCAACCACTAATCCAACAGAAAGAGCACACACAAACAAGGATAAGGGAGTTGGGGACAATTGCTTCTCACATTAGCAGTAGAATAGGATTATAGATTCGCATATTTATCACATAATTGTCACAAAGCACCATAGATTAATAGAAACAGGATTGCATAATATTCAGGTAATATGAGGGGCAGGTTTATAACACATGAGGTTAAGTAGGGGATGAGAGCAGGTAACAACAACTAACCCATAGACAAATAAGTACGCTAGTTGCATGAATTTCACACAAAATCATAGAAGGAACAGGAGACATATTAGACTAAGAGAAAAGGAAAAATATTAAGGGCATGCTGATTACACAGGACTTAAGCAGTTATAGAGAATCACATGGGCAAAGAAGAATAAGAAAAGGACATCACATAGTCATGCTAATTACAGGGTAGGCAATAGAACCATAAGATAAAGCATATAAGGAATAACAAGTATGTTAGCAAGAACTGAAACATATTGTGTTGGGGTACTGTAAACTTAGATTAGGGACATACCAGTCAAGGGATATAGCACAGCAAAATGCAAGGGGATGGTGCAGCAAACAGTGGTGTGCAGGACAATAGAACAACATCAAGGTAGTAGTGCAAAAAAGTAAGAGAGAGCAACAAGGATTACTCAGTCTTGGCTTTTAGACGACTGAGTAGTCAATAACCAATGTAAAGAGCAAGAATGGATGTGTATAGAAGCAATATAAAGTGTGTGTTAGATATCAATGTTCTCAATATCTCAATGTCTTAGTCTTAGTGTCTTAGTGTCATACAAAGAGACGAGACAGAGTATATATAGTGTTACAAACGAGTAGCTCATAAGGTAAAGGGTGCACATTTATGGAAATACAACCAATTAGTATCAATTAAACACTGGACTCCTTTAATTAAGGAGTCAAGTTCAAAAACGAAAATCAATCAGTTCATAAGACTGATTTTGCTTAATTAGAGTCAAGGGAATCACATAATACATAAATAAAGTCAGGTACATAGTATATAATTAATGAAAGTTGAAGTACCATTGCACTTATAAATCCAATTAGGGCATTAGTTTGAAAATAGACTGAAAGAATCTCGGATTCAATTACAATCACAGAGAGTCCGAGATGGTTAAGGAAAGCACCACATAAATATGCAAAGAACTCAAAATTGGTACAGAATTATAGAAGGAAAATACAAAAGTGTGTATTCAAGGAAAGTATCACACATAGATATAGAAAGAATTCGAATCGTGGTACAGAATTACAAAAGAAAAATACAAAATTGTGTATTCAAGGAAAGTATCACAATGCCTGGGGATTCTTACACAACAGAATCGACATAAATCGACAAGTAGACAGCCAGTAGAGTAGAGGTCAAACATTTAAATGACAATCACTGATAGACACGAAGATATATTCATAGCAATCAACAAGAAGAGGTCATAATAATGAATCAAGCGAAAGTCATGAAGAGACACATGAGTACTCACAGTAAAACAACAAGGATTTACATAGAACACTAGGGTTTCTAGCAATAACAGTTCAAACAACAAAAATCATGAGATACTTGCTCAAACATGGTATAGTGACTAAAATCAAGAAGAAACCGTCTTTGAAAACAGGGTTAAGAAACCCTAGCTTTGAAATTGTTAAAAAAAAGAGATTTTTCGCAGAAAACCATAGAGAAACCTCATAATATTGTAAGAATGTAAACAAATCTTAAAAGAAAATCGAAATACAGATGATTAGTGTTTCGTGGAACCCATAAAAGAGGGCAAACCTCAGAGATGGCATAGATTAGGCCGGAGGGACAGCTAAACTTACTCAAACGGCAGGGGGTTGGCCGGAAAGTGGCAAGAGGCTCAAAGGAAGTGAGTGGACTGCTCCAGGCTCGTATGAAGAACTCAGGGCGTCACTGAGCAGGTGAGGGGTGGGTGGATGACCAGGAGATGACAGGGAACCAAGTTTTCGGTAAAAATCCACCGGAGAAGGCGACCAGAGGCCATCAGAGAGGATGAAGTCAAGGGGACTTCTAGAGAACTGTAGAGAGATTGAGAGAGACGAGAGATAAGAGAGGAACCATCTCGAAGGAAATGAGATGGGGGGGAAGGGGTTAGGTTAGAGTTTAATTAAGGTAGGTTAAGTTTGGACCGTTGATCTTGTGTGATCAACAGTTCAGATCAAACGTGGGGTTGGGCCGGGTAGGATTTTTAGTTGGGCTGGGTATTTTGGGTTTGGGTTTGGGTTGTAATTGGGTTGATTAATTAGGTAGGTTAGGATTAAAATTAGGCTAGTTATTAAATACCCATGAAAAATAGATAATTAATTAAATAAAAGAGCTAATAATTGTATAAATGAAATTAAGTTAAAAATAAATATAATTACAGTAAGTAGACAATATAAAAAATATAAAAGACATCAATTCTAATTTTAAGGGTATAAAATGACTAATTAGGCTATAACTGCAAAATAATTGTAATTGCAATTAAATAGTACTCAATTGGTCAATTTATGAAATAATTGAAATTTAATAAGTAAAAAGTGATTACAAATGACATATTAAATTGGAAAACATTTTGAGATTTATTTAGAGCATAATTGATGAATTATGGAAAATACGAAATATCGAATAAATAGGGAATAATTCAAATAAAAATATGTAAAAAATTAGAAGAAAAAATACTCATTATTGCTAAGAGTGATTTTGAAACATGTAGGCAATATTTAAAATAATTTGGAAAAAATTGGGTATCAACAGATGCCCCTCTTTACCCGGGAAGGATGAAAGAGTTGTCGGGTAAAGATATGATGGCCAATTTTGACCTGAGATGAAGTTGCGGGATAGAATTCGGCCGCACCCTGGTTTCTGAGCTGCCTACATATCCCTGGTTTTACAGGAATCAGGTCGCATGTAGTTCCGAAAATCATCGACGAAATATACCGACGATGTTTTTACAAGAACGGACACAAGGTGCATGGTGGGGGTAAGAATACGAAGATCTTTCGGGGTTTTGTCGAGAACTGGAGCGGTCCGCTCCTGCCTGGTTCGCTGTTCTGGCCGGGTTACCTGCACATAAAGAATGAACGTATATTGTGCATAATATAAACATGATGCAAGTTCTCGTAGGACTATGGATGTTGTCTTCGGACAGTTAGGATGATGTCCTTAGACCATGATGTCCTGGGCCATGAATCGCTTGATGCGGGATTCGCAGGCTATGGAATGATGTTCCCGGACCATGAGGATGGTGCCTCCGAACCATGGTGCCTTTGAATAATGATATGCAAGTTGAATATAAGAGATCTGCAGGCTATGAAATGATGTTCTCGGGCCATGAGGATAGTGCCTCTGAACGATGACGCCTTTGGACAAGCTGGCAATATTTCCCATGAAGGATGCAATAGTATGATGTTAACAAGACAGATCTTAGTCTTGCGATTTGCGAAAATAAAGAGGGCAGAGCTTAGCCCGAAAGAAAGCGTAAATAAATATCGTAATGAAAAGCGACTGCTTTGAAAGGGTAGAAAGGAACTTAGAGTAGTGTAATAAGACACGGAGAGAGGTAGCATGGAACCTCAGAAGGCAGAAGGACAGCCTTATGCAAGAAGTAAATGTAGATGGAGGTAGAGCTTAACCTCGGAAGGCAGAAGTTAGCCTTATGCAATGTGAGAAAATGCAGAGAGACAATGCTTAGTCTCGAAAGGCAGAAAGTAGCCTTGTGCAATGTGAATGCAGATGGAGGTAGAGCTTAACCTCATGCAAGATAGATCCTCATCCTCCCACGAGTCTATACATACCAAGAACATCAAAATCGGACCTCAAATGACCCCTCAAATCCCAAATTAAACGTCTCCAATTACAAGCACTAATCCCCCAATTTTGTCACTAATTTCAAAACTTTTCACCCCCAATCAGTCAAATAATCACATATAAACGAGTTTTAAGTCCAAAAGTCTTACCTCCACGAAGAACCCTCGACTTTCCTCTTCAAAACCCTCCAAAAAGCTTCAAACCCGTATAAAAATGGTGGAAAAATGACCAAAATTCACTAAGGGTTCTATTTATATGTTTTGCCCAGCGATGACCGCACCTGCGGCTTAATACTCGCACCTGCAGACCCGCACCTGCGGTCCCAGGTTTGCACCTGCGAGATTTAATTTAAATCTCAAAACTCCGCACCTGCGTCTCCGCAGGTGCGGCCAATCCTCCGCATCCGCAGTCCTTCTCCAGCCTAGCCAATTCCGCATCTGCGACCCACCTACCGCACCTGCGACTCCGTAGGTGCGGCCAAACCTCCGCATCTGCGGTCTTCCTCTCCCTTAGCCATTTACACTTCTGCGATCCCTCGTCCACTTTGGCGAACTCGCACCTGAGGTCCCCTATCTGCAGGTGCGGAAAACACCAGAAGGTTTCATACCCACAAATCCAAAATGCCAAAAACCATGCCGATAACCATCCAAACTCATCCCGAGACCCTCAGGACCTCAACCAAAAGTACCAACAAGTCATAAATGATCACTCGGACTTAGTCGAACCCTTGGAACACCCAAAATAACATCAAAACATCAAATCAACCCATGATTCAGGCCTAAGGATCTTCAAACTTCCGAAAATCACCAACAATGCCGAAACTACCCAAACCTCGTCTGAATGACCTGAAAATTTGCAGACACATCCAAAATGACACTACGAACCTGTTCCAACTTCTGAAAATCTATTCCGACCCCTATAGCTAATTTTCCATTGTCGACCAGAAATTGCCAAAAACTCAATTTCGCCAATTCAAGCCTATTTCTACTTCGGACCTCAAAACCATATTCCGAACACATTCCTAAGTCCCAAATCACCTAACGAAGCTATCCGAGCCATAAAATCTACATTCCGAGGTCGTACCTATAAGTCAACTCCCGGTTAACATTTTCAACTATTAAGCCAATTTAAGAGACTAAGTGTCTCAATTCTCACCACGACCACTCCGAACATGAATCAACCGACCCAACACATCATAAATAGGTTAAAAACATATTATATAGTTGAAACAGGGGAGACGGGGCTAATCTCACGGAACGATCGGCCAGTTCGTTACAACAACAGTGAGATGCCACCCTTATGCCCCGCATAACAACAATGGTAAAATACCCTTATATTCCGCATAAAATCAACAAAACCACACAACAATTAATATGTGCTAACATCACAACAACACGACATAGCATCTTGTACCACAAGTGCCCATAGGCCACAACCTTTCCAAAGATCCAACAATATCAATATTTCCACGACAAATAGCCCACGGCTGAAACACAATGTGTATGGAATCTCAATAACAACAAAATAAACGGGTAGGTAACTCAACAAGGAACATGTGATGACCCAAAAGGTCCGTTAATCTCACCTTGATATGCGTGTGCAGCCCAGGCAGGTAGACGGAAAGCTTTTATGTGAAAACTTGATGAAAAATGAAATTTCTAATAATTAATTGATTAAAACTGACCTTGGTCAACATTTTTGGTAAACGGACCCGGACTCGTGATTTGAAGGTCCCGGAGGGTCCATAGGAAAATATGGGACTTGGGCGTATGCCCGAAATTGAATTCCGAGGTCCAAAGCCCGAGAAATGAATTTTTAAAGAAAATTATTTTCTGGAAAATATAAAGGTTTTTGGAAAATGAATATTAATGTGAAAACCGCATTACCGGGCCCGTATTATGGTTTGGTGCCCGAAACAGATTTAATATATGTTATGTGAGCTATATGTGAAATTTGGTGTAAAACGGACTTGATATGCGTGTTTCGGATCAAAATCAGAATAATTGAACCTTATGAAGTTTTAAGAAAATTCTATGAGTTTTGAGGTTTAATTCATTGATTTTGATGATATTTTGGTGATTTAAATGCTTAAATAAGTCTGTAGGATGTGTTGGGAGTCATGTGTGTCTTTGGTTTTGAGACCCGAGGGCTCGGGTGAGTTTCGGGTAATTAACGGGGTGTGCAAAGTGGAAAAATCTGGTGTTTTTTTGATGATTTGATGGTGTCTGGTGTAATACCCTTCGCGAACGCGGCCAAGGGCTTGGGAAAGCGAAAGGTAAATTATGGTGGCCTGGCTTTTACTCTACGTGAACGCGGAGCACTGGGCAGTGCTTCTACGCGAACGCGTCCCCAGGGGTGCGAACGCGTAGGATTAGGGTGAGGTCGGGGGGCAGGGTAGTTTTGTTCTTCGCGAACGCGGACGTAGGCTCGCGAACGCGGAGGCCTAGAAAGTCAGACCTTCGCGAACGTGGCCCTGGCTCCGCGAACGCGTAGGTCCCAGCAGCTAACCCTTCGCGAACGCGGGCAGGGGCCCGCGAACGCGAAGGGTATTTTTGCCCAGTGTTTTCTAAATGTCAAAAACAAAAACATTACGGGATTTAACCCACTTCTTCTCAAACCTCTTCTTCCCCACTTCCCCGTAGGAGATTTTGAAGATTTCCATCACCATAGCTCCATAGCTAAGTGATTCCAACTCTATTTTCTTCCATTTATCTTCAACTAAACACTAGAATCTAGGCCTAAAATCCTAAAATCAAAGTAGAAATTAGGGGTTTTGGGTAGAGTTAGGGTTTATGGGATATTGGGTAATTCAACCTCAATTTGGCGGATTTCAAAACAAATTATATATTTGAACTCGTGGGGGTATGGATAATCGGGTTTTGGTCCGAGCCTCGTGTTTAGACCAAGCAGGCCCGGGGTCGAATTTTGGTATATTTGGAAGAATGCTAGGAATTGTATAATTAGGCTATGGGATTGTATTAATGAGTCATTATTGATGTTAATAAGTTAATTATGTCTAGATATTGTTGTTTCAGAGTTGAATTCAAAAGGAAAGGTGGTATTAGAAGCTTGAATTGCTATTCTTGGACCCGAGGTAAGTGTATTGCCTAAATTTGGTGAGGGAATAGGTATTGTGACCTATGTGCTATGTGTGTTATCATGTTCAATGCATAGGTGAGGTGACGAGTACCTATGCATTGTGTGTCAAGTAAGTCCGTGAGTCCGTTTTGCTTAATTACTTGTTATTACCTCAATGATCAATGTGCTATGAAGTAGTTCTTTTTGGAAGTTATGAACTCGTAAGGAATTGGTTATAGCTGAGACCCTTGCCGGGCAAATGTGTTGATTTTGTTTGTTATATCCCATGTCGGGTGGTTATGAATCGAAATTTCGGTAATTGATTTCCTTGCCAAGTTGTTATTTGTTGTTGATATTACTTGGGTGAGGAAGAGAGTAAAGCACGAAGGGTGATGCCGTTCCATTCATTCATATTATTCATTTATTTATTATTGCAATGTGAGGCAGAGAGTAAAGCACGAAGGGTGATGTCGTGCCATTCAGTTATTTTATTATTGCAATGTGAGGAAGAGAGTAAAAACACGAAGGGTGATGCTGTGCCATTTATTTCATTTATTCATTATTGCAATGTGAGGAAGAGAGTAAAGCACAAAGGGTGATGTCGTGCCATTAATTTCATTTATTATTGCGTTCATCTCATATATCTACTTGTTGCATCGTGAGGACGAGAGTAAAAGCACGAAGGGTGATGCCGTGCCATTAATTTATCTGTTTATGCATCGTATTCGATATCTCATTTAGCTTCATACTTGTTGCCCCCTTACTTGTTCCCGTATTACTTGCTTATCTGTTAAATATTTGTTACTTCCCTGCTATATTTTTGGTAGAACTGTACAGGTAGGTTATCGTTGTCGTGCCTAGTCTCGCCACTACTTCGGTCGGGGTTAGGCTCGGCACTTGCTCAGTACATGGGGTCGGTTGTACTGATGCTACACCTGCACTTCTTTAGGTTGTGCAGATCCCGCAGCCGGACCCGGTGGAAACTAATAGAGGGAGTATCCTTCAGTCTACTTCGGAGATTTCAAGGTAGACCCCCAGACGTTCGTGGGCCTTGGTGTCTCCTCTACCCTTATCTTTCTATTCTGTCTTGTTTTGTTCTTAGTTCTGAGACAATTATGTATTATTTCTTCAGACTTTGTATTTAGTAATCTCATAGACAGTCTGTGAGTTAGTGACTCCAGGTCCTGGGATATTGCTAACGAAATGTATTATTGGTATTTTTATTTAGTTAAAGAAGTATCTATTTTTGCACTTAAAAGAAATATAAATTGTTCTTGTTATTTCTGTTATTTCAGTGTTAATATGTTAATGTAATTGTGTACGTTGGCTTGTCTAGAGGGCTCAACGTTAGACGCAGTCACGGCCTGTAGGTGGATTTTCGGGTCGTGACAAGTTGGTATCAGAGCACTAGGTTGCTTAGGTCTCAAAACTCACGGACAAACTTGGTAGAGTCTGAGGGATCGGTACGGAGACGTCTGTATTTATCCCCCAGAGGCTGCAAAGTTAGGATAACTCCACATTTCTTCATCTCTGTCGTGCCAAATGAATTCTAAATACTAATTGAGTCTCTAATTACTCTCTCGCAGATGGAGAGAACATGTGCTTCCTCATCGACCGATCAGCAGCCCGATCCTCCTATCGCAGCTCCTACGAGGGGTCGAGACCGAGGCCGTGCTAGAGGTCGAGGCCGTGCTAGAGGCCGAGGCAGAGCTAGAGTAGAAGCTCTAGTTGAGGACCCACAGGTAGACTATGCCGGTGAGGTTCCTTCTCAGACAGTCCCAGTTGGACCAGCTCAGGTCCCAGAGGGGTTCATTGCTACCCCAGTGCTTCAGGACGCTCTAGTCCGCTTGGTGGGACTTATGGAGAGTGTGGTTCAGGCCGGTCTTCTTCCTACTGCACCAGCTGGATATGTGGAGTCCAATGGAGTTGACTTTGCTACTTTTCGGTTATTTGGCGCAGCCAAGACTTGGTGGAGAGACTATTGCCTTACCAGACCAGCTGGGTCTGCACCATTGACTTGGGATCAGTTCTCTGAGTTATTCTTGGGGAAGTTCCTTCCAGTTACTCAGAGGGAGGATCTTCGGAGGCAGTTTGAGCGCCTCCAGCAAGGATCTATGTCTGTCACTCAGTACAAGACCAGGTTCATCACTCTAGCCAGGCATGTACTTATGATACTTCCCACTGATCGTGAGAGAGTGCGGAGATTTATTGAGGGTTTAGCTCAGCCCGTCAGACTCCAGATGGCCAGGGAGTCAGGTACCGATATTTCATTCCAGGATGCGGCCGATGTGGCCAGGAGGATTGAGATGATTCTGTCACAGGGAGGTGGTCAGGGGGCTGACAAGAGGCCCCGTCACTTTGGTAGATTCAGTGGAGCCTCATCTGGAGGCAGGGATTCTCTCGGTAGAGGCCATCCACCCCAACCTTTTCAGTCAGCACTTCAGGTATCTCACCGTGCATCGCCAGCCCCTATTAGTGCACCACCAACACCTATCAGTGCACAGCCACTTCAGAGCCACCAGGGTGGTTATCAGGGTCGTCAGGGGCAGTTCTAGAGTCATCAGCCACATCAGCAGAGACCTTGTTATTCTTGTGGTTTTCATGGGTACATTGCAAGATATTGCCCTAGGGTTTCTGGTAGTTCTCAGTATCAGGGTTCTCGCGCCATGGTCTCCGCAGCAGGTGCACCCCCACCCCCTCAGCCAACTAGGGGTGGTAGTCGTGGTGCTAGAGGTAGAGGTCAGACTCATAGAGGTGGAGGGCAGGCCATGAGAGGTAGAGGTCAGCCCGTAGCCGGTAGACCTAGAGATGTGCAGGTTGGAAGGGCTCAGCCCCGGTGCTATGCTTTTCCTGCCCATCTTAATGCTGAGGCTTTTGATGCAGTTATTACAGGTACGGTTTCAGTTTGCAGCCGAGATGCTTCGGTGTTATTTGATCCGGGTTCTACGTTCTCCTGTGTGTCTTCATGTTTTGCCCCTTATTTGAGTATGCCTCGTGATTCCTTGAGTACTGATGTACATGTGTCTACACTGGTGGGTGATTCTATAGTGGTAGATCGAGTCTACCATGCTTGCTTAAAAGTTATTGGTGGTCTGGAGACTCAGGTTGATCTTTTTCTTCTTGATATGGTTGAATTTGATGTTATATTGGGGATGGATTGGTTATCCCCCTATTATGCTAATTTGGACTGTCATGCCAAGACAGTGACCTTGGCCTTGCCAGGGGTACCTCGTTTGGAGTGGAGCGGGACTCCTAGTCATTCTTCTGGTAGAGTTATTTCTTATATAAAGGCTCGGCGCATGGTCGAGAAGGGTTGTTTGGCCTATCTGGCCTATGTTCGTGATTCTAGTGCCGAGGTTCCTTCCCTGGAGTTTGTGCCCGTAGTTCGTATGTTTCCAGAGGTATTCCCTGCTGACCTGCCGGGTATCCCACCCGACAGGGATATTGACTTTTGTATTGAGGTAGCTGAGGGCACTCAGCCTATTTCTATTCCGCCGTATCGTATGGACCTGCCAGAGATGAAGGAATTGAAGGAGCAGTTGCAGGATTTGTTGGATAAAGGCTTCATTAGGCCTAGTGTTTCTCCTTGGGGTGCTCCAGTGTTGTTTGTTAAGAAGAAAGATGGCTCAATGAGGATGTGTATTGACTACCGACAGTTGAATAAGGTTACCATTAAGAACAAGTATCCTTTGCCGAGGATTGATGATCTATTTGACCAGCTTCAGGGTGATACAGTGTTCTCCAAGATAGACTTGAGATCAGGTTACCATCAGCTGAGGATTAGGGCTTCTGATGTCCCTAAGACAGCTTTTCGCACTCGTTATGGGCACTATGAGTTTTTGGTGATGTCTTTTGGGTTGACTAATGCCCCCGCTGCATTCATGGAGTTGATGAACCGAGTGTTCAGGCCTTATTTGGACTCGTTCGTTATTGTTTTCATTGATGATTTATTGATATACTCCCGCAGCCGAGAGGAGCATGAGCAGCACCTTAGAGTCATCCTCCAGACTCTGAGGGATAGTCAGTTGTATGCCAAATTCTCCAACTGTGAGTTTTGGTTGAGTTCAGTTGCATTTCTAGGCCATGTGGTTTCATCGGAAGGTATTCAGGTAGACCCCAAGAAGATTTCAGCAGTTAGAGATTGGCCTAGGCCCACTTTAGCCACCGAGATTCGGAGCTTCTTGGGCTTAGCAGGTTATTATCGCCGATTTGTGGAGGGCTTTTCATCTATAGCAGCCCCGATGACCAGGTTGACCCAGAAGTGTGCTTAGTTCAAGTGGTCTGATGAGTGTGAGGCGAGCTTTCAGAAGCTCAAGACAGCCTTGACTACGGAACCAGTGTTAGTATTTCCCTCAGGTTCAGGACCGTATATCATGTATTGTGATGCTTCACGGGTTGGGCTTGGTGTAGTGTTGATGCAGGACGGCAAGGTTTTAGTCTATGCTTCTCGTCAGTTGAAGATTCATGAGAAGAACTATCCAGTTCACGATTTGGAGCTTGCAGCCATTGTTCACGCTTTGAAGATCTGGAGGCACTATTTGTACGGAGTGCCATGTGAGGTGTTCACGGACCATAAGAGCTTGGAGTATTTGTTCAGACAGAAGGAGTTGAACATGAGGCAGAGGATATGGTTATAGTTGCTGAAGGAGTATGATATTACCATTCTTTATCATCCGAGAAAAGCCAATGTGGTGGCCGATGCTTTAAGCCGAAAGTCAGTTAGCATGGGTAGTCTTGCATATTTATCAGTCGAAGAGTGACCTCTTGCATGGGATGTTCAGGCTTTAGCCAACCGATTTGTGAGATTGGAGGTTTTTGAGACTGGCAGTGTTTTGGCCCATACTGTGGCCCATTCTTCATTGTATGACCGTATTCGGGCCAGGCAGTATGATGATTGTCATCTATGTGTTCTTAGAGATACAGTCCAGCACGGAGGTGCCAAGCAGGTTACGGTTGATGATGAGGGATTTCTGCGGATGGCCGTATTTGTGTACCTGATGTTGAGGGTATTCGTGAGTTGATACTTCAGGAGGCCCATAGCTCCCGTTATTCCATTCATCCGAGCGCCGCAAAGATGTACCAGGACCTGCGGCAGCATTATTGGTGGCGTAGAATGAAGAAGGATATTGTAGCTTATGTAGCTCGGTGCTTGAACTGTCAGCAGGTTAAGTACGAGCACCAGAGACCCGGTGGTTTGATGCAGCAGATTCAGCTTCCTGAGTGGAAGTGGGAGCGTATCACCATGGACTTCGTAGTTGGGCTCCCACGAACTCAGAGGATATTTGATGCGGTTTGGGTTGTTATGGATAGGCTGACCAAGTCAGCGCATTTCATTCTGGTATCAGTGTCGTATTCAGCAGAAAAGTTGGCAAAGATTTACATGAGAGAGATTAGTAGATTGCATGGTGTGCCCATATCCATTATATCAAACCGAGGTACTCAGTTTACCTCCCATTTCTGGAGAGTATTTCAGCGAGAGTTGGGCACACAAATTGAGTTGAGCACAGCATTTCATCCTCAGACGGACGGACAGTCCGAGCATACTATTCAGATATTGGAGGATATGTTGCGGGCCTGTGTCATTGATTTTGGTGGTTCATGGGACCAGTTCTTTCCTTTAGCTGAGTTTGCCTACAACAACAGCTATCAGTCAAGCATTCAGATGGCTCCGTATGAGGCTTTGTATGGTAGACGGTGTCGGTCCCCAGTTGGATGGTTTGAGCCGGGAGAGGCTATATTGTTTGGTTCTGAGTTAGTCCAGGATGCCTTGGACAAGGTGAAGATTATTCAGGATAGACTTCGTACAGCTCAGTCCAGGAAAAAGAGTTATGCGGATCGCAGAGTTCGAGATTTGGCTTTCATGATAGGAGATCAGGTGTTTCTTAGAGTGTCGCCTATGAAGGGCGTGATGAGGTTCGGGAAGAAGGGCAAGTTGAGCCCTAGGTACATTGGTCCATTTGAGATTTGGATAAGGTAGGAGAGGTGGCCTACAGACTTGCCTTGCCACCGCATTTATCAGCAGTGCATCCAGTGTTTCATGTATCTATGCTCCGGAGGTATATTGCGGATCCATCCCATGTTCTTAACTTCAGTGGTGTCCAGTTGGACTAGGATTTGTCTTATGAGGAGGATCCAGTAGCCATATTAGCTAGACAGGTTCGTCAGTTGAGATCGAAGAGTTATCCTTCGGTTCGTGTTCAGTTGAGAGGTCAGCCTGCGGAGGCATCTACTTGGGAGTCCGAGTTTGATATGCGGAGCCGTTGTCGTGCCCCCTTTTTCTATCGCACGGGTTAGGTACGGAGAGATTGGGTTTATGACATTCTGGACAACTCCTTAAAGGAAGAGGTTTAAGGAAGAGTCGCCACCTAACGATTTTGTGGTGCGTTAGGGCACCTAGAGTAGATAACTCATTGAACTAGTTTGCATTACCAGAGAACGGGTAAGGGCTTGAAATTATCCCAAGGGGAAGGTGTTAAGCACCCCTCAAGATCCACAACTGTGGGTCCCAGCTAAGAAGTTTTTTGAATTTGGACAAACAAACAAGTAAGGCTCAGATAAGAGGGGATTTCACCCAAAAGCATAAATTTTATTAAAAGGTTTTTGATAACATTACAAATATATAAGGAGATTATCCTAGGTTTAAAGTAATACGGATCACATTAATGCAATACCCGGTATGTCACTTCCTCAAAGAGGCGGCTACACGTGGTATTAGCGCACCGGTCATCATATCCGTATTCTACCCTTCCCACCCCGTAAAGGTTATTTAAAGCGTGTGTGTTGGTCACGAATGCTTATTGCGTGCTATTACCCGTCCCGTCCTATAAGTCCTGGAGGGTATTTAGGACTACTACTCCTATAAGGTGAGTACTAGGCTGAACCCTTAGGTTTAAACGATAAAATGCTAAGCGACATACATAACAGATAGGACTGCACTTATAAAGAAACAAGTGAAGGCAAGTAAAGGCTCACATATCCCTCCCCACGTAGACACAAAAGCAGCACGTCTCAAACACAATTAAAGTCTCAAAGATGGGAGTTCAAACATGAATTTTAAGTTAAAACAGTAAGCTTCAAAAGGATATGTTTTGGAAAAAACTTAGTGAAAGCAGAAGATTCAATTGAGTAATTCAAAAGGATGGTCGATTTTCAGAAATGCAGTAGCCTAGAGACAGCAGTAGAATTCAGAAAGTACACAGCGATTTAAAATTTCCAGAAAAACATAGGTGGAAATCATTAAAGCATGGTTTTTGAAATAATATAGTGATTTAAAGATACAGTAGCTTAACATAGAGTAGGAATCAGCAATTTAAAAAGAACTGCAGTAAAGGGAGTAGGTAAATGGTTCCAGAAAATACATTAGTGTAGAACAAGTATTCAAAATAGCACGATTCTGGGCAGAGTGAGGTAATTTTGAAACCCGGTGATTTAAAAGCATAATAGAACAGGAATCAGATAAAGTTTCAGTAAAGAGGAAATAAATGCCTGATTCCCTGAATCAGTGTTTTGAAAATAGTGGAGTATAATGAACTACAAAGAGGTAAAGAACAGGAGTGAAAAAGCAGTAAGGTTTGAGATTTTCAAAAGGAACTGATTGGTTCTAATACCAGCAAGCAAACACAATTGGTTTGATTTTAGTACGTATTAGGCCTAAAGTTTTCCTAGGCGTCGTATACATTGCCTACTTATTTTAGAGGGGTGAACATGCATATTTGATTCTGATTTTAGAGGTCTATATTTGCAGAGACGTTTTAAACCACTTAACCATATTTTTGCGATATTTATCAGATTAGACACATGCTAATTAGGTGTTCAGCAAAATATAACTTGACACAAACGTGCTGAAGATAAGGTCCTAAAGAACATGATATCTAATGCACACAGGGATACCTAAAGACATGGTTTCTAAATGCTATGATTTATGAAAATGCAGTAATGATACCTTATAACAGTTTTATTACTTGTTATAGTTATTAACTGCAATCATGGTTTATGAGATGAGTATAATAACATGCTGAAAGTAAATAACCTAAAGCAGGATTTCTAATGAGATGCATGTCCTAGACAGGTTATCTATTGCACATGTAAGAAAGTAAAATCATATAAGCAGGTTTTCTACCCATTACTAGACTAAGCATGCATAGCCCCCCATATTCACTATCCAGCCCCAATTATTCATTTACAAGTTATTACAAACCGGTAATAAATCAATTACATTAGCAAAAGGAAAATAAGAAGTTACTTCTATAGGGAGCCTTCAATCAGGCTCAATCTTCCAACCTCACTACTTTCGAGTTTCATAGCCTTAATATGGTCGGGGTGCGGCAAATCTCCCTAGGTCCCTCATTAGGTCCATGGCCAATACCAGCACCCCAAAAAATTGCTAAAAGTTGAGACAAGTGCAGTGTGGAATTACCAACCTTGTATGTCAGAGTTCAATGGGTACTCAGAGGTACCCAAAGCAGTGCTCACACGAAGGGAGTGGAACCTAAAGTCCTAAGAGTAGTGTGAAGTGCTAGAAGGAGAGGGAAAATTTGTAGTTGAAGAAAAGAGTTTGCAAAACTGGAGAGTGGTTTTGAAAGGTTAACTTAAAAACAAACAGAAGTACTGATCAAAAGTTCAACAGTATAGAGTTGCACACAAGGACAATGGGGTGAGGGGACAAATAGGTCACATAATGACACAAAGAGATACATAGACTTAAGGAACTCATTTAAGCATAGTTACACAAATCAGGAAAGTTCAGGGGATCGGGAAATGGCTAAGTGTAGACATAGTAGTAGACAGTAGCAGGAGACAGTTATAACAGGTAAGATTAGGAGCAAACAATATTCATAAGCATATAAGTCATAAGTAGGATAAGCAATAACAGGTAAAAGGTTCAGGGGGATCATGGGACACATGATACTTGAACAGGAACGAGATAAACTAACAGATGTATACAAGAATAGGTAAAGCAAGTATTGACTTAACCATAAACATGTTAAGAGATAAGCATGGCAAGTATCAACAGAAAAACAGGGAGTTAATTACATATTGAACAGTAGAAACATAGGTAGAAAACAATTAAGAATATGATATACTGAAGTAGTAATAACCATGTTGGTTTGGGACTTTTAAATTAATTAGGACATACCAGCAACAAGAGAGCACAGCAGAATGTAAGAGCCAAGTATGAGCACCATATTAGCCTTGGCTTTTCAGCCGGCTAATAATAGTCAAGAGCAGGGAACAACAATAGAGCAAGAGAGAAAATAGAGAAATAGCACAAGAGAGAACAGTGTTTATTGCTATAGGTATTTGTGATATGCAATGTCTGCGTATTTGCAAAGAGAGAAAACAGCTCTTTATATAGTTTGAAAGAAGAGTAGTTCATGGGTGAGGAGTGCACAAACATGGAAATAAAATCAATTAACACTAATTAAGACAAATTGGACTCCTTTAATTAAGGAATCTAGTTTCAAACGGTATAGTCAAGGCATAATAAGGAGAGAAAATAAGTCAAGTAAGGCGGATTAGGGCAGAAACATTCACATAGTGCACAAATGAAACCAAGTCCATAGTGGGTAATTAAGGAAGATTGAACTAACCGTGTATAAAGTAAAATAGGGCATCAGTTTGAAATCAGTCAAGAGAATCTCGGATTCAATCACAGGAAATACCAAGTAATTAAGGAAAGAATCACACAGGTATAGAAGTAATTCGAAAATTGGTACAGACTGATAGGCAGAATATACAGGACTATGTATTTAAGGAAAATATCACAAGCGGGGATTTTTTACACAATTGAATCAATATAAATCAACTAGTAAAGAGCCAGTAAGGTAAAGGTCGGAACTTTCAAGAGTTCATCAGCAATCACTTATCATCACAAAGAGGTACTCATAGAAATTAACAGGAAGAGGTCATAGTAGCAGATTAAATAGGAATCATAGAGAATACATGGATTCATACAGTCCAATAAAAAAGAACAACCCAGAATACTTAGGGTTTAACATAAAATCAGGAGATAATGGCTTAAACACAGTAGAGATTTTTAGAAATCAAAGGAAAAATCGTTTGAGAACAGGGTCGAGAAACCCTAGTTTCAAAAGGAGACAAAAATGCTTAAAACATGAAGAACCGTAAAGATCCAGTATAGGATAGTTCAAAACATAAAATAATGAGTTGAAATCGTTTGAAATACAGAGGTTATAAGAGATTTAGGTCGAGATTAGGGTCTCACAAGAAACTAGAGAGAGAAGTAAGAGAACCTGGCTGTGAAACTCAGGAACAATTGTGTTTATAGCACCATCGAGTCAAAACCCATCGGAGAAAAGCCGGAAACAACCCAGGCAGAGCTTCAGTGGTGTATGGCATAGTTGAAACCCATGAAGGCCTCAAAGATGAAGAGACCAGAGAGATAAGGCTTCAAGGCGGCTGGTGGTCGAAAGGGGAGAGACTGGAGGTGGCCGGAGAGAGGCTGAGGGACATCGGGGAAGACGAACCAGAAGGTTCTAGAGAGAAGGAGGAGAGGAAGAGACGGATAGAGAGAGAGAGAGAGGTTCTCGAAAGAATTGTAGACGGGAGGGGGTTTGGTTAGAGTTAATTAAGGAAATAAAAGATCTGGGCCGTTGATCTTATTTGATCAACGGCTCAGATCTGATCGGGGTTGGGCCGGGTAGAGAGACGGTTTGGGCTGGGTCGTTTGTGGGTCAGGTGGGTTGGGTAATTGGTTTAAAAATGTGGCTACAATTTAAATAAAATGAGGCTAGGTGTTAAATACCCAATAAATAATTAATTAATTAAAAATATCTAATAATTGTGAAAAGATGAAATTAAGTTTAAATTACAATAATTAACTAGTATTAAGTGTAAGAAAACATAAATTTTGAATTTTAAAAGGTATAAAATGTCTAATTAGGCCATAATTGCAAAGATGGTTGTAATTGCAATTAAATAAGACCCAATAGGCTAATTTATGAAATAAGTGGATTTTAATAGATAGAAAATGATTATAAATAACATACTGAGCTAGGAAATATTTTAAAATTATTTAGAGCATAATTTATGAATTATTTAAAAATACGAAACATTAAATAAACAGGGAAATAATTTAAATAAAATATGGAAAAATAGGAAAAATACTCATTATTGCAAAGAGTAATTTTGAGAGCTTATATGCAAGTTTGAAAATAATTTGAAGAAAAATTGGGTATCAACAACCGTTATCCCCATCATTTCTCAGACTCAGGTACTTTTCTATGTCCGTTCGAGGACGAACGTTTATTTTAGAGGTGGAGATTGTGATGACCCAAAGGGTCATCCTGTATAAATTTAGCTAAATCTGTGTTCCGAGGCCCCGAAAGCCTCCGTTAATCTCACCTTGATATGCGTGCGCAGCCCGGGCAGGTAGCCGAGAAGCTTTTATGTGAAAACTTGATGAAAAATGAAATTTCTAATAATTAATTGATTAAAATTGACCTTGGTCAACATTTTTGGTAAACAGACCCGGACCCATGATTTGACGGTCCCGGAGGGTCCATAGGAAAATATGGGACTTGGGCGTATGCCCGGAATCAAATTCCGAGGTCCGAAGCCCGAGAAATGAATTTTTAAAGAAAATTGTTTTCTGAAAAATATAAAGGTTTTTGGAAAATGAATATTCATGTGAAAACCGCGTTACCGGGCCGGTATTATGGTTTCGGAGCCCGAAACAGGTTTAATATATGTTATGTGAGCTATCTGTGAAATTTGGTGTAAAACGGACTTGATATGACGTGTTTCGGATCAAAATCGGAATAATTGAACCTTATGAAGTTATAAGAAAATTCTATGAGTTTTGAGGTTTAATTCATTGATTTTTATGAAATTTTGGTGATTTAAATGCTTAAATAAGTCCGTAGGATGTTTTGGGAGTCGTGTGTGTCTTTGGTTTTGAGACCCGAGGGCTCGGGTGAGTTTCGGGTAGTTAACGGGGTGTGCAAAGTGGAAAAATCTGGTATTTTTTTGATGATTTGCTGGTGTCTGGTGTAATACCCTTCGCGAACGCGAAGGGTAAATTATGGTGGCTTGGGTTTTACTCTACGCGAACGCGTAGAGGGAGCCGCGAGCACGGAGCACTGGGCAGTGCTTCTACGCAAACGTGTCCCCAAGGGTGGGGCAGGGTGGTTTTGTTCTTCGCGAACGCGGGCGTAGGCTCGCGAATGCGGAGGCCTAGGAAGTCAGACCTTCGCGAACGCGGCCCTGGCTCCGCGAACGCGAAGGGTATTTTTGCCCAGTGTTTTCTAAATGTCAAAAATAGAAACATTACGGGATTTAACCCACTTCTTCTCAAACCTCTTCTTCCCCACTTCCCCTTAGGCGATTTTGAAGATTTCCATCACCATAGCTCCATACGTAAGTGATTCCAACTCTATTTTCTTCCATTTATCTTCAACAACCACTAGAATCTAGGCCTAAAATCCTAAAATCAAAGTAGAAATTAGGGGTTTTGGGTAGAGTTAGATGGGATTTTAGGTAATCAGGTTTTTGTCCGAGCCTCGTGTTTGGACCAAGCGGGCCCGGGGTCGAATTTTGGTATTTTTTGAAGAATGCTAGGAATTGCATAATTAGGCTATGGGATTGTATTAATGAGTCATTATTGATGTTAATAAGTTAATTATGTCTAGATATTGTCGTTTTGGAGTTGAATTCAAAAGGAAAGGCGGTATTAGAAGCTTAAATTGCTATTCTTGGACCCGAGGTAAGTGTCTTGCCTAACTTTGGTGAGGGAATAGGTATTGTGCATAATGTGCTATGTGTGTTATTATGTTCAATGCATAAGTGAGGTGACGAGTACCTATGCATTGTGTGTCAAGTATTCCCGTGAGTCCGTTTTGCTTAATTACTTGTTANNCGTGCCATTCATTCATATTATTCATTTATTTATTATTGCAATGTGAGGCAGAGAGTAAAGCACGAAGGGTGATGTCGTGCCATTCATTCATATCATTCATTCTGTTATTTTATTATTGCAATGTGAGGAAGAGAGTAAAAGCACGAAGGGTGATGTTGTGCCATTCATTTCATTTATTCATTATTGCACTGTGAGGAAGAGAGTAAAGCACGAACGGTGATGCCGTGCCATTCATTTCATTTATTATTGCGTTCATCTCATATATCTACTTGTTGCATCGTGAGGACGAGAGTAAAAGCACGAAGGGTGATGCCGTGTCATTAATTTATTTGTTTATTCATCATATTCGATATCTCATTTCACTTCATACTTGTTGCCCCCTTACTTGTTCCCGTATTACTTGCTATCTGTTAAATATCTGTTACTTCCCTGCTATATTTTTGGTAGAACTGTACATGTAGGTTATCGTTGTCGTGCCTAGCCTCGCCACTACTTCGGCCGGAGTAAGGCTCGGCACTTGCTTAGTACATGGGGTCGGTTGTACTGATGCTACACCTGCACTTCTTTATGTTGTGCAGATCCCGCAGCCGTACCCGATGGACACTGATAGAGGGAGTATCCTTCAGTCCACTTCGGAGATTCAAGGTAGACCCGCAGACGTTCGTGGGCCTTGGCGTCTCCTCTACCCTTATCTTTCTATTCTGTCTTGTTTTGTTCTTAGTTCTGAGACAGTTATGTATTATTTCTTCAGACCTTGTATTTAGTAATCTCATAGACAGTTCGTGAGTTAGTGACTCCAGGTCCTGGGATATTGCTAACGAAATGTATTATTGGTATTTTTATTTAGTTAAAGAAGTATCGATTTTCGCACTTAAAAGGAATATAAATTGTTCTAGTTATTTCTGTTATTTCAGTGTTAATATGTTAATGTAATTCTGTACGTTGGCTTGTCTAGCGGGCTCAACATTAGATGTAGTCACGGCCTGTAGGTGGATTTTCGGGTCGTGACAAGTTGGTATCAGAGCACTAGGTTGCTTAGGTCTCACAACTCACGGACAAACTTGGTAGAGTCTGAGGGATCGGTACGGAGACGTCTGTATTTATCCCCCAGAGGCTGTAAAGTTAGGATAAATCCACATTTCTTCATCTCTGTCATGCCAATTGAATTCTAAATACTAATTGAGTCTCTAATTACTCTCTCGCAGATGGCGAGAACGCGTGCTTCCTCATCGACCGATCAGCATCCCGATCCTCCTATCGCAGCTCCTACGAGGGGCTGAGGCCGAGGCCGTGCTAGAGGCCGAGGCAGAGCTAGAACAGCAGCTCCAATTGAGGACCCACAGGTAGATTATGCCGGTGAGGTTCCTGCTCAGATAGTCCCAGTTGGACCAGCTCAGGTCCCAGAGGGGTTCATTGCTACCCCAGTGCTTCAGGACGCTCTAGTCCGCTTGGTGGGACTTATGGAGAGTGTGGCTCAAGCCGGTCTTCTTCCTACTGCACCAGCTGGATCTCAGGCTAGGGGAGGGACAAGGTTAGGTCAGGGCCCTACTGGTATATATATACTAAAGCAAGGTAGAATGAAATATCGCAGTAAAATAAAGACTGAAAATTTAACAAGGAAGAATCATAGAAGACAACAGCTCAGTAAACAGAAATACAACAGGGGATCTCCCTAGATACCATCTCGCAGCCCCAAATGTAAAGATGCAGGGGGATCTCTCGGACTTCCGTTCCGTAGTCCCAAAGTAAATGTGCAGAACAGGAGGATCTCCTGGAATACTGTTTTATAGTCCCAAAGTAAATATGCAGCCCAAACAATAGAGTTCAATAATTACAACACGGAATCCTACAATTCAGCCTAAGTACAAGTTAAGCTAAAACAGGTAAATTTTACTAAACATGTTGCACATAGTTCAGATAAACAGTTAAGGCAAGTAACATGTTATTCTAGTCTAGCAGGATACTACATATGCTGATAAGATTCAAATAAGGAGGAAAACATGTTATTACTTAGTCAAAATCGGGTTTTTACAACAATTAGCATGTGTACGTACTCGTCACCTCACGTACATGGCACTTATATATCAAAAACAATACCAAATCCTAAGGGGAGTTTCCCCACACAAGGTTAGGCAAGCCACTTACCTCAAATCAAGCTCGAATCAATCTGAAACAACGCTCTTTCCATGAATATCTGACTCTGAATGGCCCAAATCTAGCCAAAATTAATTACGCAACATAAATATAACTACAAGGAACTAATCTAGCTACTGAAATCAAAGCTAAAGCAAAAAATTGGAAATGCGCCCCAAAAGCCTCCCCGGGCCCATGTCTCGAAATCGGGTAAAAGTCGCAAAATATGAACATCCATTCACTCACGAGTATAACCATACCAAATTTACTCAAATCCGATACCAAAATCTCGATCAAAACCCCAAAATTTGGCCTAAGAACTGTTCTCAAACTTTCCGAAATTTTCCACCCCAAATCACTCCAAATGGTCAAAAATGACATAAACCCTCGATTTTGAACTTTAAATTATGCCCAGGTGCTCCCTTCTTCGCGAACGCGGAATACCCCTCTCGCATTCGCGATGAGCAATTTACTCTTGCCCAGAAATTCTACATCACGAACGCGACACCCTAGTCGTGAACGCAAAGGCCTCACAACTCAACCCTACGCGAACGCGGGACCAACATCGCGAACGTGTAGGCATAAGGGCATGGGTACCCAGCAACAATCTTTTCTACGCGAACGCAGGACATTCTTCACGAACACGTAGGCATATGATCTCAGAGCTTCGCGAACGCGGGACTAGAATCACGAACGCGAAGCATAAATTTCTACCTACCCAGATCCTCTTCGTGAACGCGGAACATCCCATGCGAACGCGAAGAAGGAAACCATCAACTGAAGAACACCAGAAATCTGCTATCTCCCAAAGTCCAAAAGTGACTCGTTGAGCATCCGAAACACGCCCAAGGCCCCCGGGACCTCAACCAAACATACCATCCAATCCTAAAACAACATACGAACTTAGTCGAGCCCTCAAACCACATCAAACAACGTTAAAATCACGAATCATCCTCCGATAACTTAAAGAACTTGAAACTTCCAAATTTGACAACCGATGCTGAAACCAACCAAACCATGTCCGGTTGACCCCATATTATGCACACAAGTCATATTCAACCCTACAGACCTACTCCAACTTCCGCAATCGGAATCTGACCCCGATATTAAAAAAAATCTACTGCCGGCCAAAATCTCCAAAACTTTGACTTTCGTCATTTCAAGCCTTAATGAGCTACGGACCTCCAAAACATAATCCGAACACGTCCCTAAGTTCAAAATCACCTAACGAAGCTAACAAAACCAACGAAACTCCATTCCAGAGTCATCTTCACACAGTTCCAACTACGGTCCAAATTCTAAGGCTTAAGCTCCCATTTTATGGACTAAGTGTCCCAAATCACTCCAAAAACCAAAACGAAGCCTCCCGACAAGTCACAATAGCAGAAAATAGATACATGAGATACAGTTAATAGGGGATCAGGTCTATAACTCTCAAGACGATCGGTCGGGTCGTCATAGTATGTAATCGTCACCTCGTGTACACATCTTTCATATGACACAAATATAGCACAAATGACTCAAATTCTAAGGGGTAGTTCCGTCACACAAAGTTTGGCAAGATACTTACCTCAAAGAAGACAAATTAATACTCTAAAATGACCCTCTCGTGTGAAATAATCTCTACACGGCTCAAATCTAGCAAAAATAACTTAATATCAAAAATAAAAACCATAGAAAATAATTCCGGATAATAAAGCGTTGATCATTAATGAAAACTAAAAAGTCAATCCCGGACCCGCACCTCGTAACCTGATAAAATTTATAAAATTCGAACACCCATTCTGATACTAGTCCAATCACACCAAAATTATCCAATTCTGACATCAAATCGTCCTTCAAATCATCATTTACATTTTTGAAAGTTTTCACAAAAATTCCTAGTGAATGTTAGGTTCGCCAGTAAAGTTTTAATATTCTAAGGCATCTGTGAAGTGTCTCCACCAATTGAAAACTTTGAGTGGCGACTTATTTTGTCGCAACTAAATGCCGCCACTAAAAAGCCTCATTATTGTATTGATTTGTGAGACTAGATTTTGGATATTGGATTTTCTATCATATCTTTGTATGTGTTTATCTTTCCTTAATGAATTATGCATATTTGTTTTATGTTATGTTATGAATTTTACCATACTTGGTTACTTGTTGGTCACATGACTTGATTTGTTGGATGGGGCGCACGCCGCACAACATGTTATGATGGGATGGGTTGGTGCCTCAACATATATGTTATAAGTCTTGGTGTTTGACTTATGATATTGTCCTCCTTTGTGGTTTGAGTATGTTATTTTCGGATATTGATTTTCCCCATTAACGTGAGTTGTTAATGAAGGTGTGGTTATTTTTATTCAAAAAATGTAGTTATTACTTCTTTTATTGAATCCATTAACTAATTTTCACCTATGTTCCTATTATTTCTACTGTTATTTCCCTTGCTATTTTTATGCATATAAACTGTACGTGTATATTAAGCGAGTATCTTTTGACTTAAATACCCTGCCACTGTTTTACTGAGGTTAATCGAGATACTTAATGAGTACATGTGGTTGGTTGTACTCATACTACATTTATGCACCTTGCGTGTAGATATTTGGAGCTAAGAAACTGCAAAGTTCGAGGGCGAGCATTGAAGACTATAGCATTCCAGCCATCTACTATCATCTTGTTCATGGTAGTATAAGACTTGTACTTCTATTTATGTTACTCTCAGACATATGTTGTATTTCCTCTTGCCAAAGTTGTAATTCAAATCTTAGTTGCTCATGACTTGTACCACTAGTTCTTGAGATTAGTTTAGTTAATTTGTGCATCCTTGTTTATTGTATTGATGATCTTTAGTATTGAGAATGTTCAATGTTAGTTGGCTTACCCATGTCACGACCCGGAATCCCCACCTTCGGGACAGTGATGGCGCCTAAAATTTTACTTGCTAGGCAAGCCAACGTTAGAGAACCGTTAAGTCAATTTTTGTCAATTTCAATAACACAATCAATTAAACCAAATACAAGCTAAAACGGAAATGCATAATAACATAAATGCCCAAAATATCTACTACAATTCGGATCTGGAGTCACAGCTCACGAGTCTCTAAGATTTTCTACATACAGAGTCTGAAAGAAATACAACTGTTCTGAATGAAAAGAAACAGTAAAGTAGGGAGAATAGTGTCATGACCCAAATCCTAATCCGGGTCGCGATGGCGCCCAACTGCGGGGTTAGGCAAGCCGATATAATTTTCACTAAGTGATTCCCTTCCCATTCGATCAACCAAGTCAATGGTTACCAGTTTATAACAACTGACATGATACTAGTCCTGAGTGAAGGTAAAATCACAGTAGATACAAGGCCGAAATAAAACATATACATCCCCAAAACCAAAAAAATATAAACTGCGTGTGTGCCAGGAACTAGTGTCACGAGTGTCACAGGCAACTACTGAATATACAATGACTAGAACATATACAGGCTCCCAGTCTGAATGAAATAGACAGAGAGCATAACAAAAGAAACTCCAGGGTGCTACTAGGAAGTCGCCAGGAAAGCAGCTCAGCGTGAAGTATGACCACGCTATCAATATCTGGCACCGGTCTGAAAATCAGATGGACCCGCCTCCGGATCTGTACAGTCAAGTACAGAAAAGGAAAGAAAGTACAACATGAGTACATATATATAAATATGTACCTAGTGAGTATCCCGTCTAATCTCGAAGAAATAGTGATGAGAGGTCGACTCGATACTCACTAAGGTCCAACAGTCGTAAGGTAAGTAGGATGTAAAGAAAACTGTAGGCAAGTAAAACAAATAATCAAGTACATCAATATCCAGCATCAAATAACAATCTCAAATCAAACAAGTTTGATATCCGCCGTGGCGTACGGCCCGATCCCACCCTGGTAGTCTCAATCTCGCCGTGGCGTACGGCCCGATCCCACCCTGGTAGTCTCAATCTCGCCGTGGCGTACGGACCGATCCCACCCTGGTAGTCTCAATCTCGCCGTGGCGTACGGACCGATCCCACCCTAGTAGTCTCAATCTCGTCGTGGTGTACGGCCCGATCCCACCCTGGTAGTCTCAATCTCACCGTGGCGTACGACCCGATCCTACCCTGGTAGTCTCAATCTCGCCGCGGCGTACAGCTCGATCCCATAATATAATCAATCATCACTCTGTCGTGGCTTACGTCCGAATCACATAATATAATCAATCATCACTCTGTCGTGGCGTACGACCCGATCCCATAATATAATCAATCATCACTCTGTCGTGGCGTACGGCCCGATCCCATAATATAATCAATCATGACTCTTCCGTGATTCTCTTATCACACTTAAATCAAGCCAAGTATCACAATATTCAAAGACAACAATACCAATCACACAAGTATACAAGTCATGTTTATGCTACAACAGGGGAAAACAATGAGCATGTTGTGTCCTAGCTACCCGGACGAAGCATTAATAGCCACTACGTACGGACTCTCGTCACTCGGTGCGCACGTAGCCCCCAAACAAGATCACATAGCAAACAAGGTTACCTAGAGGGACAATTTCCCTCTTACGAGGTTAGAAAGGAGACTCACCTCGATAAAAGCACTCCCCAGACCAAGGACCGGATCAAAAGATGCGCCCGAAATTCTGAAACTACCCTCGACGGCTCACAGCTATCCAAACATAGCATAATTGAATCAATTTATGCCCCAAGAATAAGAATTAACAAGAAATCCCAAAATATAGTATTCTTGAAAGTTTTTGAAATTTCGACCCCGGGCCCACGCGTTCGGATTTTGAAAATTCTCGAAGGAATGAAGTACCCGAAGCCCAAGGATCGTAATTACATAATTTATTTAGGAATTCAGGGCTAAAAAGGGATAATTCCCTAATTATCAAAGCCCTAGAATTTTCTACCAATTTCATGATTTTTGATATTTTAATAGATAACTAGTTAGATTTCCATAAAACAAAATCCATGAATTTAGAGAAAGAATTACACTAACCTTGAGGAACTTGACCTTAGACAGCTTTTCCCTAGCTTTGAGGAGCTTTAATGGAGGTTGGGTATTGAAAATGAAGAAGAAAACCCGTAATTGGGCATTTAAATACTGCCCAAGAAAAGCTTAACTACGATCGCGACACTAGGCCTGCGATCGCGAAGGGCAACCGGACTGACCTCTACGATCGCATCAGAGGTCGTGTGATCGCGAAGACCATCTGGTCTGACCTTTGCGATCGCGGCAGAGGTCCTGCGATCGCGATGAACAAATTCACCCGGCCCAGCTGCGACTCAATGCGATCGCGTGAAAGGGTTGCGATCGCGAAGGTTTGGGGCCCGGACCTATGCAATCTCAAGGGGAAGGATGCGATCACAGAGAACAATCAGCAGCCCAGCAACCACCTTCTCCGCGATCGAAGAGAAGGAAACCAGATAGAGAAATTTTTGGTTTTTCCAACTTAGCTCCCGGGGGTCTAAAACACCCCCGAGCCCCTCGGGACACTGTCCAAAAGCACTGACAAGTTTTTATTCATGATACGGACTCGCTCAAACTTCCGGAACATGAAAAGCAACAACGGAACTCGAAATTCAATCCCAAAACCAAATTATTCAAACTTAAGAATTCTAGAATTCGCTACATTACGCCGGACGGGTCTATACTACTCGGAATGACCCCAAATTTTGCAGACAAGTCATAAATGACTATTCAGAATTATTGTCGGTCCCGGAATTCCATTCGGACCCCGATAAAATAAAGTCCCGTTCCAGGCGAAATTCTAAACTTAAGGAAATCCTGATTTCCATTTCGGCGCCGAAATGCTCCCGGGTCATCAGAAACCCGAGCCGAACATACGCCCAAGTCCAAAATCAACATACGGAGCTACTGGAGCTGTCAGAACTCGATTCCGAGGTCGTTTGCTCAAAATGTTGACCGAAGTCAAACTTGGCCAAATAGGCCAGCCTTAAGGAACCAAGTGTTCCTAAACCATCCAAATCATTCCCAAATCCCGGACCACCCGCTCCCGAGAGTCATAAAGCACGAATCGCCGCTATGGAAGGTTTCATTTAAGGAAATGGGACCCTGATACGCAAAACGACCGGCTGGGTCGTTACATTCTCCCCCTCTTAAATAAACGTTCATCCTCGAACGGGACTAGAATCGTACCTGGAGTGCTGAATAGCTGTGGATATCTGCTCTGCATGTCCCGCTCGGACTCCCAAGTCGCCTCCTCAACTGGTTGGCCCCTCCACTAGACCTTAACCGCAGAAACTGTCTTAGACCTCAACTGGCGGTCCTGCCTATCAATAATGGCAACTGGCTCCTCCTCGAAGCCCAACTTCTCATCTAACTGGATAGTGTTGTAATCAACCACGTGCGAGAAGTCAGCGTGATACCTCTGAAGCATAGATACATGAAACACTGGGTGAACTCCTGATAAGGCTGGAGGAAAAGCAAGCTCATAAGCAACCTCTCCAACCTGCTTCAGCACCTCGAAAGGACCTATAAACCTGGGGCTCAGCTTTCCTTTCTTCCCAAATCTCATAACGCCTTTCATCGGCGAAACCTTCAACATGACTTTATCTACCTCCATGAATGCTACATCACTTGCCCGCTGATCTGCGTAGCTCTTCTTCCTAGATTGGGATGTACGGAGCCTCTCCTGAATAATCTTCACCCTTTCCAAGGCATCTCTGACAAGATCTGTACCATATAACTTGGCCTCACCAGGCTCAAACCACCCAATCAGAGAACGGCATCGCCGACCATATAAAGCCTCAAATGGAGCCATCTCGATGCTGGACTGATAACTATTATTGTATGCAAACTCCTCTAAAGGCAAGAACTGATCCCACTGACCCCCGAAATCAATCACGCAAGCCTTGAGCATATCCTCCAAAATCTGGACTGTACGCTCTGACTGGCCATCAGTCTGAGGGTGAAATGCTGAACTGAGGTCTATTTGAGTACCCATCTCGCTGTGCAAAGCTCTCCAGAAGTGCAAAGTGAACTGAGGACCCCGGTCTGAAATGATAGACACCGGCACACCATGAACCGGACTATCTCACGAAGGTAAATCTAAGCTAGCCTCTCTGTAGTATAAGTAGTAGCCACAGGAATGAAATGTGCCGATTTGGTCAATCTATCCACAATGACCCAAACCGCATCAACCTTCCGCAAAGTCCGAGGCAACCCAACCACGAAGTCCATAGTGATACACTCCCATTTCCACTGAGGAACGGGCATCTGCTGAAACAAGCCTCCTGGTCGTTGATGCTCGTACTTAACCTGCTGACAATTAAGGCACCTAGCCACATGCTGAACAATGTATTTCTTCATCCGCCTCCAACTGTAGTGTTGTTTCAAATCACGGTACATCTTCGTAGCTCCTGGGTGAATAGAATACCGAGAACTGTGAGCCTCTGCTAGAATCTTCTCCCTTAGGCCATCAACATTAGGAACACACAATCGGCCCTGAAGTCGCAGAACACCATCCTCGCCCAAAGTAATCCCCTTGGACCTGCCCTAGACCATCGTATCCCTAAGCTCTGCTAGGCGTGGATCATCAAACTGTCGAGCCTTGATCTCTCCCAGTAATGAAGATTAAGCTACCACATGAGCTAAAACTCGACGGGGCTCTGAAAGGTCCAATCTTACCAAACGGTTGGCCAAGGACTGAATGTCCAAGGCTAAAGGCCTCTCCTCAGCTGAGATGTAGGCCAAACTACCCATGCTAGTTGCTCGCCTGCTCAATGCATCCGCAACTACATTTGCCTTGCCCCGATGATACAGAATAGTGAGATCATAGTCTTTCAACAACTCAAGCCACCTCCGCTGCCTCAAATTAAGGTCCCTCTGCTTAAGCAAGTACTGCAGGTTGCGGTGGTAAGTATAGACCTCACAAGATACACCATATAGATAATGCCGCCATATCTTCAGAGCATGAACAATCGCCAACTCCAAATCATGCACAGGGTAATTCTTTTCATGAACCTTCAGCTGGCGCGAAGCATAAGCAATAACCCTTCCATCCTGCATCAGCACGCATCCAACCCGACACGTGAAGCGACGCAATACACTGTATATACTCCAGAATCAGAAGTCAATGATAACACTGGTGCTGAAGTCAATGCTAACTTGAGCTTCTGAAAGCTTGCCTCACAATCGTCGGACCACTGAAATGGAGCATTCTTCTGAGTCAATCTAGTCAATGGGGCTGCAATAGAAGAAAACCCCTCCACGAACCGACGGTAATAACCTGCTAAACCCAAAAAACTCCTGATCTCGGAAGTTGAAGTAGGACGCGGCCAAATTTGAACTGTCTCAATCTTCTACGGATCAACCTTGATGCCCTCACCGGACACCACATGCCCCAGAAATGCCACAAACTCTAAACAAAACTCACACTTGGAGAACTTAGCATATAGCTTCTGCTCTCGCAAGGTCTGAAGTACAACTCTCAAATGTTTCTCGTGCTCTCCCAGGCTCCGTGAGTAGATCAATATATCATCAATGAAAACAATAACGAAGGAGTCGATACACGTCCTGAATACCATGTTCATCAAGTCCATAAATGTTGATGGGGGGGCATTAGGCAAGCCAAAGGACATCACTAAGAACTCATAGTGGCCATATCTGGTGCGAAATGCAGTCTTCGGGACATCAGAAGCCCGAATCTTCAACTGGTGATAACCTGGCCTCAGATCAATCTTAGAGAACACACGAGCACCATGTAGCTGGTCAAACAAATCATCAATGCGCGGCAGAGGATACTTGTTCTTGATGGTCACTTTATTCAACTGGCGGTAGTCAATACACATCTGCATAGACCCATCCTTCTTCTTCACAAATAGGACTGGAGCACCCCACGGCGACACACTCGGCCTAATAAATCCCTTGGCCAATAATTCATCAAGCTGCTCCTTCAACTCCCTTAGCTCCTTAGGAGCCATACGATAGGGAGGAATAGAAATAGGCTGAGTATCTGTAGCCAAATCAATGCAGAAATCTATATCTCGATCTGGAGGCATGCCTGGAAGATCTGAAGGAAACAAATCCGGAAACTCCCGAACGACAGGCACTGAATCAAGGGTAAGAGACTCGGCGGTGGTGTCCCGCACATAAGCAAGATAAGACAGACACCCTTTCTCGACCATGTGCCAAGCTCTCATGAAGGAAATGACCCGGCTGAAGGCACTAACTGAAGCACCCCTCCACTCTAACCTCGGCGACTCAGGCATGGCTAAGGTAATTGTCTTGGCATGGCAATCCAGGACAGCATGATGAGGGTATAGCCAATCCATGCCCAAGATGACATCGAAATCAACCATATCAAGCAACAACAAGTCGGCTCTGGTCTCAAACCCACAGAAAGTAATCACACAAGACCGGTAGACCCAGTCTACCATTACAGATTCGCCCACAGGAGTGGATACAGACAAGGGAGAACCCAAAAACTCACAAATAACATCCAGAGAATGGGCAAATAATGTTGAAACATATGAATATGTAGACTCTTGATCAAATAGCACTGAAGCCTCTCTACCACAGACCGAAATAATACATGTAATCACAGCATCTGATGTCACTGCGTCTGCCCTGGCTGGAATAGCATAAAATCTGGCTGGAGCACCCGATGATTGAGCTCCCCCAGGACGAGCTGGAGCTGAACGACCCCCTCCTGGATGGCCTCCCCCTCTAGGGAGACCCCTGCCAACCTGACCTCCACACCTAGGTGGTCGTGATGCTGGTGCTGTAATCATAGGCTGCTGAATCTGCTGCACGGCCTTTCCCCGATACCTGGGACAAAACCTCTATGCGTGACTCAGATCCCCACACTCGAAGCAACCCCCCGGCACTACTGCTCGCTGCCCTGAAGAGGAGGAACCCTGAATAGCTGAAGAGTGGTATGAATCCTCTGGTAAAGCACTGGGATAAGAACTGGAGGATCTCTGATGGCTAGAATAACTACTGGGTGCACTCTGGATGGCTGGAGCGCTCTGGCATGGCGCTAAACTAGGGCCTGACTGGAATAACCCTAGGAGGTACTGGAGGTACTGAATAGGAAGGCCTGCTGAACTGGACACCTCCGTACTGACCCCTGGCCCTAGCTGGAGCCCCTCTGAAATCACCTGTGAACCTGGGCCTCTTGTCTTGCTGACCCTGCTCTCTACTTCTCGCACGGTAACCCTCGACGTCGAGCTATCTCGACTACAAGCTGATATAGGGTACCCATCTCCACCTCTCTGGCCATGGAAGTCCTGATACCCGGATGTAAGCCTGCCAAAAACCGTCGAACCCTCTCAGCATCTGTGGGTAATATCATGAGACCATGGCGAGACAACTCTGAGAACCTGGCCTCATAATCTGACACGGACATCTGCCCGTGCTCTAACCTCTCAAACTGACCCCGAAGCTCCTCCCTCTCATATGGTGGAGTGTATCTGTCCAAAAATAACTGAATAAACTGCTCCCAAGTAACCGGTGGAGACCATGCTGGTCTACTGATTACATAAGACTGCCACCAGCGGCGAGCTCTGCCCTCAAGCTGAAATGTCGTGAAGTCTACCCCATGTGACTCTAATATCCTCATGTTGTGCAGTCTGTCCCTGCACCTCTTGATAAAATCCTGTGCATCCTCTCCCCGCTCACCCCCGAAGGTCGGAGGGATAAGCTGGTCTATCTCTGCAACTGGCTTGGGCCCCGGTGCTGCCACCCTAGGCTGAACCGCGATCATTGGTGGAATATCTGGAGTACGATGTACTGCCGCTGTTGGTCCTGTAGCCTGAGCGGTAGGGGTCTGAACTCCCCCTCCTTCCTGGGAAGTATCAGGATCTGATAGAAGTACCCCTACCTGGGACATAGTGTCCATGAACCTCAGCATACAGCCCATGACCTCCTGGAAGCCCGGCACCGTCATAAACTCAGCTGGTGGTGGAACTACTGGAGGCACCTCATCTTGCTCCTCAACATAAGGATCCCTAATCGGTGCAACTGGTACAGCTCTGGGACGCCCTCTCCCCCTACTACGAACAGGATCCCTACCCCTGCCCTTACCGCGGCCTCGAGCGGCGGGGGTAGTAGCTTCCCCTGGATCAGGAACATGTGAAGCACGCGTCCTCACCATCTGTGAGAGAGTAGAAGAACAGGTTTGAGTACATCACCGATTGCACAATAAGATATGAATAAAATGAGTTTCTTAACGCCCTATAGCCTCCTAAAGATAAGTACACTCGTCTCCGTACCGATTCACAAGACTCTACGGGGTTTGCCCGTGACTCGTGAGACTACGTGAACCTAAGGCTCTAATACCATGTTGTCACGACCCAAATCCTAATCCGGGTCGCGATGGCGCCCAACAATGGGGTTAGGCAAGCCGATATAATTTTCACTAAGTGATTCCCTTCCCATTCGATTAAACAAGTCAATGGTTACCAGTTTATAACAACTGACATGATACTAGTCCTGAGTGAAGGTAAAATCACAGTAGATACAAGGCCGAAATAAAACATATACATCCCCAAAACCCCAAAAATATAAACCGCGTGTGTGCCAGAAACTAGTGTCACGAGTGTCACGGGCAACTACTGAATATACAATGACTACAACATATACAGGGTCCCAGTCTGAATGAAATAGACAGAGAGCATAACAAAAGAAACTCCAGGGTGCTACTAGGAAGTCGCAGGAAAGCAGCTCACCGTAAAGTATGACCACGCTATCAATACCTGGCACCGGCCTGAAAATCAGATGGACCCGCCTCCGGACCTATACAGTCAAGTACAGAAAAGGAAAGAAAGTACAACATGAGTACATATATATAAATATGTACCCAGTGAGTATCCCGTCTAATCTCGAAGAAGTAGTGACGAGAGGTCGACTCGATACTCACTAAGGTCCAACAGTCGTAAGGTAAGCAGGATGTAAAGAAAACTGTAGGCAAGTAAAACAAATAATCAAGTACATCAATATCCGGCATCAAATAACAATCTCAAATCAAACAAGTTTGATATCCGTCGTGGCGTACGGCCCGATCCCACCCTAGTAGTCTCAATCTTGCCGTGGCGTACGGCCCGATCCCACCCTGGTAGTTTCAATCTCGCCGTGGCGTACGGCCTGATCCCACCCTGGTAGTCTCAACCTCGCAGTGGCGTACGGCCCGATCCCACCCTGGTAGTCTCAATCTCGCCGCGGCGTACGGCCCGATCCCATAATATAATCAATCATCACTCTGCCGTGGCGTACGGCCCGATCCCACCCTGGTAGTCTCAATCTCGCCGCGGCGTACGGCCCGATCCCATAATATAATCAATCATCACTCTGCCGTGGCGTACGGCCCGATTACATAACATAATCAATCATCACTCTGCTGCGGCGTACGACCCGATCCCATAATATAATCAATCATCACTCTGCCGTGGCGTACGGCCCGATCCCATAATATAATCAATCATCACTATGCCGTGATTCTCTTATCACACTTAAATCAAACCAAGTATCACAATGTTCAAAGACAACAATACCAATCACACAAGTATACAAGTCATGTTTATGCTACAACAGGGGAAAACAATGAGCATGTTGTGTCCTAGCTACCCGGACGAAGCAGTAATAGCCACTACGTACGTACTCTCGTCACTCGGTGCGTACGTAGCCCCCAAACAAGATCACATAGCAAACAAGGTTACCTAGAGGGACAATTTCCCTCTTATGAGGTTAGAAAGGAGACTCACCTCGATAAAAGCACTCCCCGGACCAAGGACCAGATCAAAAGATGCGCCCGAAATTCTGAAACTACCCTCGACAGCTCACAGCTAGCCAAACATAGCATAATTGAATCAATTTATGCCCCAAGAATAAGAATTGACAAGAAATCCCAAAATATATTATTCTTGAAGGTTTTTGAAATTTCGACCCCGGGCCCACGCGTTCGGATTTTGAAAATTCTCGAAGGAATGAAGTACCTGAAGCCCAAGGATCGTAATTACATAATTTATTTAGGAATTCAGGGATAAAAAGGGATAATTCCCTAATTATCAAAACCCTAGAATTTTCTACCAATTTCTTGATTTTTGATATTTTAATAGATAACTAGTTAGATTTCCATAAAAACAAATCCATGAATTTAGAGAGGGAATTACACTAACCTTGAGGAACTTGACCTTGGACAGCTTTTCCCTAGCTTTGAGGAGCTTTAATGGAGGTTGGGTATTGAAAATGAAGAATAAAACCCGTAATTGGGCATTTAAATACTGCCCAGGAAAAGCTTAACTGCGATCGCGACACTAGTCCTGCGATCGCGATGGGAAACTGGACTGACCTCTGCGATCGCATCAGAGGTCCTGCGATCGCGAAGACCATCTGGTCTGACCTCTGCGATCACGGCAGAGGTCCTGCGATCGCGATGAACAAATTCACTCGGCCCAGCTGCGACTCAATGTGATCGCGTGAAAGGGCTGCGATCGCGAAGCTTTGGGGCCCGGACCTATGCAATCGCAAGGGGAAGGCTGTGATCGCAGAGAACAATCAGCAGCCCAGCAACCACCTTCTCCGCGATCGCAGAGAAGGAAACCAGATAGAGAAATTTCTGGTTTTTTCAACTTAGCTCCCGGGGGTCTGAAACACCCCCGAGCCCCTCGGGACCTCGTCCAAAGCACCGACAAGTCTGTATTCATGATACGAACTCGCTCGAACTTCCGGAACATGAAAAGCAACCACGGAATTCGAAATTCAATCCCAAAACTAAATTATTCAAACTTAAGAACTTAAGAATTCTAGAATTCGCTACATTACGCCGGACGGGTCTATACTACTCGGAATAACCCCAAATTTTGCACACAAGTCATAAATGACTATTCGGAACTATTGCCGCTCCTGGAATTCCATTCGGACCCCGATAGCATGAAGTCCCGTTCCAGGCCAAATTCTAAACTTAAGGAAATCCTGATTTCCATTTCGGGCGCAGAAACGCTCCCGGGTCATCAAAAACCCGAGCCGAACATACGCCCAAGTTCGAAATCATCATACAGAGCTACTGGAGCTGTCAGAACTCGATTTCGAGGTCGTTTGCTCAAAATGTTGACTGAAGTCAAACTTGGCCAAATAGGCCAGCTTTAAGGAACCAAGTGTTCCTAAACCATCGAAATCATTCCCAAATCCCGGACCACCCGCTCCCGCGAGTCATAAAGCACGAATCTTAGCTAAGGTTTCATTTAAGGAAACGGGGCCCTGATACGCAAAATGACCGGCTGGGTCCTTACAAATAGAAGGAGACTCAAAGGTCTGCGGATGCCAGCAGATCTACCTCGAGTCTTTATTAAACAAGTCTAAGCTGTTGCGCCTCACGGACAGCTAGGGCCGGTACCAAAATCTGCACAAGAAGTGCAAAGTGTAGTATGAGTACAACAACCCCATGTACTCGTAAGTGTCGAGCCTAACCTCGATGAAGTAGTGACAAGGCTATGACAAAACACTCACATAATAAACATGTGTAGATAACAGTATAGGTACAAGATAACAATAGATAAGAACTAATCATGTACTATTGGGAGGGGGCATGCTAAAGGGGATACAAGATACGAGAGATACAGCGGATATGATAAACAAAACAGTCAATATGCCTTTAACCAGTAAGAACAATTAAGCACAATGAAGAAAATTGAACGGCATAACCCTTCGTGCTTTTACTCTCAACCTCACAATGAATCAAGAACATTGCACGACATCACCCTTCATGCTTTTACTCTCTCTCTCTCTCAGTACAAATCAATAGATACGGGACGACATCACACGTCATGCATTAACTCTCATAACATGGAACGGCATCACCCTTGGTGCATCAACACTCACAATATGACACGACATCACCCTTCATGCATTAACACTCACATACGGCACGACATCACCCTTCGTGCGTTAACACTCTCCTTTACCATATAACAATGAACATAAATAAAAGGGAGACGAATTAAACAAGAACATGCCTCATATCAACAATGTTTCCACAATACCATCCTAAACTTCGGGAAAACAATACTCAAATATCTCAAATAGCTAGTAAATGTGTGAATAACGAACAATTTAATAATTAACTAGACTAAGCAGGGATATCGTGATCAAAGAAGGAAAAATATTGCAAGAAAACCAGTTCCACCACATGCTTTGACCCAACAAAAACGCATAAGTACTCATCACCTCACATATATCTTGTACCAAACATATAAACATGAAGCAATTAGGCAAAAAAGTCCTAATCCCTCAAGTCAAGGTTAATCACGACACTTACCTCGCTCTAAGGACCAATTCAAAGCTATATACGGGCTTTTCCTCTAGCATCTGCCTCCAACCCACTCGTATCTAACCACAATTGACTCAATAATATCAAATATTGCTAACAGAATCAATTAAAATGCAAAATTTATAATTTCCCAACTTTCCCCTAAAAAGTCAAAAATTGACCCCGGACCCGCTTGGTCAAAACCACAGACTCATACCAAAATCCATTTACCCATTCACCCCCGAGCCCGGTTATATAATTTGTTTCAAAATCCGACCTCAATTGGGGTCTAAATTCTAATTTTACAAAAATCTCTAATTCTACCCAAACCCTCCAATTTTCACCATGAAAACACAAGATTTTAGATTGAAAACTTATGAAATGTAATGGGTAGTTGAAAGAAAGTAGGTTAGGATCACTTACCAACAAATTGGGGAGGAAAAACTCTTGGGAAAATTGCCTATAGGGTTTCTAGTTTTGAAATTATGAAAGAATGGAAAAAATCCCGAGCTGGTTCTTTTTTAACACTGGGCGCCAGGTATTCACCGCGTTGGGATGAAACCTGACGCGTTCGCGAAGACCAAAGCCTCAGTGGCTTCTGCATTCGCGAGGAACTACACGCGTTCGCAATGGTTTGTCCCCCCTGGTCATCGCATTCATGAGCCTGGGCTCGCGTTCGCGTAGAACAAACCCCTGCTTAATGCCCCCCCCCCCCCCCCCCCCCCCACACACACCTCATACACTATGTGTTCGTGTGACTAGTCGTGTTCGCATGGAGCAGGCCCCACAATGCTCCGTGTTCGCGACCGTTGCCTCGTATTCGCGTAGGATAAAAACCCACCCAGACCAGTTCACACATCGCGATCGCGAAGAAGGAAACCATATGACAGCTGAATTGGGGAAAACACCAGATTTTCTAAGTCTAAAACCTTCCGTAGTCTATCCGAAACTCAACCGAGCCGGGGCTCCAAACCAACTATGAACACAAGTCCAAAAACCTCATACGAACTCGCTCGCGCGATCGAAATACCAAAATAACGCCTAGAACTACGAATCGGACACCAAAATCAATGAAATTTTCAAGAAACTTTAAAACTTCTATTTTCACAACCGGACGTCCAAATCCGTCAAACCAACTCTGTTTCTCACCAAATTTGATAGACAGGTCATAAATATAGCAATAAACCTATATCGGATTCTGAAACCAAAATACGGACCCGTTATAAGCAAATTCAAATATCGATCAATTCTTTAAAATCATTAAACCTTTAAACTTCCAATTTTCGACAAAAATCAATAACTCAAGCTAGGGACCTCCGAATTCGATTCCGGGCATACACCTAGGTCCCAAATCATGACACTGACCCACCGGAACCATCAAAACACAGATCTAGGTCATTTTACTCAAAACATTAACCGAAATAAACTCAAATAGATTTTAAAGCAAAATTTCACATTTTATCAGTTTTTAACATAAAATCCTTTCGGGAAAAAATACCCAGACTGCGCACACAAATCGAGGAAGGCTTAAAGAAGCTACTAGAGGCTTCGAATCACGGAATTAGGTTCTAAAACTCTAAATGACCTATCGGGTCATCACAACCTAGTAAGTTGGGTTAGGTGTCATCGCGACTTGGTATGAATTTGGGTTGTGATAGAATTATAATAGTTAAATACAATAACAACATCAAAATCACGAATCGCGTCTCAAATCAAACATAATGAACTTTGAATCTTTCAACTCTCAAAACTCGTGTCGAAACATATCTAATCAACTCGGAATGAACTCAAATTTTGCGCACAAGTCCCAAATCACATAACTAAGCTATTCTAATTACTGGAACCATAATCCAAATTCGATATCCTCAAAGTCAACTCTTGGTCAAACTTATGAACTTTTCAAACCTTCAAACTTCCATCTTTCGCCAATTAGCGCCAATACGAACCTAACGGAGCCATCAAATTTCAATCCGAGGTCAAATACAAAAAGTCAAACTTGGTCAACTCTTCCAACTTAAAGCTTCAAACATGAAATTCATTCTTTCAAATCAAATTCCGGATCACCTGAAAACCAAAACGGATGATACACACAAGTCATAATACATCATATGGAGTTACTCATGCCCTCAAATCGCCGAGTGAAGTGCAATTGCTCAAAACGACCCGCTGGGTCGTTACAAGAATTAACTAAAAATTTAGTTTTATAAATCTTTCCTTATTAAACTAGGTATGAAGTCCTAATATTTAGAATTCTAAAATGACTAAAAGGTTTCACCTTATATGATATAATCCGGTTAACTATAGTTTATGTCACGACCCAAAATCCATAAGGTCGTGATGGCGCCGGACACCATTTTCAGGCAAGCCAGTCATTAAATGGTTAAGTTAAATTTCCTGTTTTAGCATTTTTTAAATCATTACCTTTCACTTTATTACATAATAACTGAATAAAATCCGCTAAGTAAATACGATAATTTAATATTCTATTTTATAAAATACATCCCAAACATATCCCAGAACCCAGTGTCACAAGTGCCTGAGCAAATTTCTAAGAATTAAACAGATACTACAATGCTTGTCCGAAATACAACTGGACAAGGAATTTAAAATAAAAATAAATACATCTGAGGGAGACTCTGTCAGCTGCAGATCGCCTCCGGATGATGCAGCTCGCCTAAGTCTCCAAGCCGGCCACATCGCTATGAAATTACATGTGCAATAAAAATGCACAGCAAGTGTAGCATGAGTACGAAAACAACGTGTACTCGGTAAGTATCCCGCCTAACCTCAGAGAGGTAGTGGCGAGAGGTCGAATTAGACACTAGCTAGAAGTCAATTTAGTATAATCATGTGAGACACTAAGCGGGAATATCATAGGAAATTTAATAAAATCAGGGATAAGTAATATCAACTTCTTTCACATTGAACACTTTAAATCTTCGTCATTTCAGTTGGCAATTTAAAACTTCATAGGCCAATAAACATGGAATAATTACAAAAAATACGCAGCAATTATCATGCGCAAGAAATGCTGAGGGTCGAACAGCGCGGACCAACAATAATAAAATATGCACTGCCGAAGGGTCGAACGGCTCGAACCATAGATGCATCTATTTTACCCCGCTCGCGAATCGATCATGCCACGCGATCATATATAAATAATAGGGTTATCCTGCTCGCGAATCATACATGCGACTCAGGAACCCATCGATTCACATATTCACACAGTAAGTTCACATTTTTATCAAGAAAGCATTTACTCAAGAAAGTGGAAAAATTCTCTTTTAAGGAACACGAAAATAGTATTTAAATCTTTGTCTGGAAATTCATTTTCCAAGTTTAATTCTGTTTAAATATTATAACTTTATCAGGAACACAATTACCCACGGAAGAATCAATTCTCTTTCTAAATGATTAAGAAAAGTAAACTCTAATCTTCGTAGGTAATCAATTACTAATTCGATAGCATTAACAGTCTAATATTATTGGCAAGATCAAAGGTACAACACGTAAGGCATGCTAGTGGGTCCTAGACTACCCGGACACAAGCATAATAGTAGCTACGCACGGACTCCCGTCACCTCGTACGTACGTAGTCCCCGCAAATACTAGCATATAATTAATTAGTTCATCTATGGGGACAATTCGCCCTCACAAAAAGAGAAAGGAGACTTACCTAGCTTCGAAATTCCATAACCGGCTTCCAAGCCCTTCCGACGACACTAATTGATGCACAACGTCCCAAAACTATTCAAATAACGGGCAAACCAATAAAAATTCACTCTAATACTTGTAACAATTCAAATTATATAAGTTCCCAACTCCGCTCGAAAAGTTGACCAAAATGCCCTCGGGGCCACGTGCCCGGATTCCAAAATTTCTCGAAGATAAATTCTACCCATAGCTTTACTAACTCAAATATACAATTTGCTCTAATTTCCATGCTCAAATTCATGGTAAAAGTCCAAAATCCCAAATTTATACTAATTTTCCATGTCTAGATCCATGTAAGATCACATATTTAACTCATAGATTTTGATATATACGCTTCCAAAGTTAGCTCTTCGATGCATCAGTTGTTGTCCAAAACAGATTTGCAGCAGAAAATTAAGCAGCTATTTTGGCTCGAAATCCATTCCGTTAGCCTTTCAAAATCCACCTGAGGCCCTCGGGACCCTAACCAATTATACCAACATGTCTCAAAACATGATACGAACTCGCTCGAGGCCTCAAATCACATCAAAAAACGTCGAAATCGTGAATCGCACTCCAATTCAAGCTTTATGAACTTTGAAATTTCAAACTTCTACATCTGATGCCGAAACCTATCAAATCACGTCCGATTGACCCCAAATTTTGCACACAAGTCATATTCGACATTACGGAGCTGCTCCAACTTTTGGAATTGGAATCCGGCCCCGCTATCAAAAAGTCAAACTCTCGGTCAAACTTCTCAAAAACCTTCAAATTTCTATCTTTGGTCAAATGACTTCAAAATGACCTACGGACCTCCGAATTCACTTCCGATCGCGCTCCCAACTCCAGAATCACCATACGGAGATATTCCCAGACTCGGAATCCCAAACGGACATCAATAACACCGAAATGCATTTCAACCCAGACTTAGGAAATTTCTTCTAAAATGCTAACTTCTACAATTTGTGCTGAAATGCTCCCGGGTCATCCAAAACCCGATCCGAACACACTCCCAAGTACGAAATCATCATACGAACCTTCTGGAACCTTCGAATCGTGATTCTGAGGTCATTTACTCAAAAATCCAATCTTAGTCAATTCTTCCAACTTAAGACACCCGAAATAAGAATTTTCTTTCCAAATTGACTCCGAACTTTCTGAAACTCAATTCCGACCATGCCTACGAGTCATAATACCTGAAATGAAGCTGCTCACGGCCTCAAACTGCCGAATGACGTGCTAGAGATCAAAACGATCGGTTGGGTCGTTACAGTTTATTTTTTCCATAGTATACAGTTCGTTGATTTATTAGTGTTTTTCTCACTCTTCCAGAATAAGAAACTGGTGTATGCGAATATATTGGATCTCCTATAAAGTCTCCATCTTTCTGTCTAGCGGTGAGCGAAAATTCAAGAAGGGCACGGTTTTTACTATAGGTAAAAGTAGAAATTTCTTTTAAAAAAAGAAATTCATACAATTAATTAATTAAAAGAGGATAATATTAAAAACGACATACTAATAAATTTGTAATCACTTTGTATTAACAAAAAAGGGTTTAAAATGAATGTTATAATGAAATTAAAATACGGACAAAAGTAATATTGCAAACCACAAGAGAAGTTAGTGTTACAAAATCAAAGCTGGAGGGAGATCTCTGTAATTATCCCGTAATGTTTTTACTATTAGAAAATGGAGTTCTTATTGGCTATAGTTATAATAACAGTTAAATATTTTAAACTTGGATATATTAATATTAAAATTAAAATTAACAAAAGCTAAATTTTACCCTTTAATGTTGAATACAGATAATTAATTTTTTGAATTAACCAATTAGCAAAAGAATCTAATACAATTTTTTATTCAAATTCATCATATTACTAAAATTATTTGTCAAGCTGACAAATATTTTAAGGTATGTTGATACCAAATTTTTTCCTATAATATTTTCAAAATGCATATATACCTTCAAAATAATGCATTAGCATCAATTAATATTTTTTCATAAATTCTGCATTTTTAGGGATTTTTAATTAATTTATCCCAGTGTTTTATTATATAAATATACTAATTGCATTACAAATGATTTTATAACAATTTTATGGATTAATTTTATAATTTATATTTGTAAAAAGCTTTAATTATTTTATAAATAGCCATGTTTGCATTTTTGGGTGATAACTGCAATAACTTTGCAATAATAGCCCATGTATGTATTATTATATTATTTTATCATAAAATTGCTTTTTATATTTTTAAAATATTGAATAATTGTTTTAAAACATTTTTATGCATGAAATTCATTTTTTACAATTTTTAAATTATTTTTACAAATTAGTTTATTAATTAATTGGGTATTTAACAAACAACCCTTTTAATCCCTTTTAATTTTCGGACCTAACCCCATTATACCAGCCCAAACCCCTCAAAACTTAGCTCAATTCACCCCAGGCCCAATCTTATACCTACCCGACCCAAAGATCTCACTCAATCGTGGTCGTTGATCTCTAAGATCAACGGTCCACGGTATTTCTTACCATTTTTAATCCTAACCCCCTCATTCATTTTCCTTCTGTCGTCATCATTTCCCCCTAACCCTTCCTCTTCTCTCTCAGTAACTCCCTAAACCCTAATCGTCGTCACCGGCAAAACTCTCGTCTATGGAGCTTCTGTGTATTTTCCATCCCTTACCGGCCTTCTACACCTTCTGGTTGCCTGATTACATGGACTCCTAAGGGAATCTCAAATAGATTCAGCTTGATTTTTGTACGGAGCTTGTTTACACGCCTGTCTATGGCCATGCTCGTTTGTGAGTACTGATTTCCTCCTATTTTTAGTTCGAATCTATGGCTTTTGACCGAGTTTCTTTCATATATGTTGTTTTTGAAAGCCCTAGTTTTATGACTACTTGAATCTGTTCAGATCTTTGTATATCTGAAACGATTCGAGCGTTATTTGGTACTTTCCCTCAAAACCTTCTGTTTTGATTAACTATTTCGATTCCATTTACTTTTTCTGAAAATAGGGTTCATCCTAAGTTTCTTCAAAAAGGTTTTTCTAACTTTCAATTGTTGAATCTAATTATTTCTTTACTGGTTTGGTTGATTTCCGTGTATATGCTTAAACCCTAGGTCTTGTTCTGTTATTGCACTGATTTCTTCAATTTTCTTCCGTTATTTGTTTATTTTTGTCAACCCAATATACTGATTGATTTCTATTAGGGATTCGAATAATTTTTTCCTGTTAAAATCAGTATTTTCTGGGATTTTTACTTACTTTCCTTATTTGTGATCTTTAATTTGTGTTACTTGCCTTATTCCGACTAATTAGTTAATTTATGGTCAATAAGTGATTTGTTTACCTTATTTGAATCCCAATCAGGACCAGTAATTGATTCTCCTTGTGCTAATATGACCCTCCCGGATTATGTTTTTGAAAATTAGTTGGGTTTAGCCCCAATTAACCGATTGATTACATTTACTTGCCTTATTTAGGAACTCTAAATTATTCTTGCCTTATTTGTCTACTTTACTAAGTGCTATATATACTCTCATTACTGATTCTTCAAGACACGAACAGTAGTTCACAAACACACTCACACACAAACTTTTCTCTCATTTTCTCGCTACTTGTGTTTACAATATTGTTTATGTCACGACCCAAATTCCTACTCAGGTCGTGATGGCGCCCAGCACCGGAGTCAGGCAAGCCAACACTAACTCACCACCGAAGTTACTTCACTTAGTTGGATATTTAAGTACTTGCCAAATTTTAAGTTAGGAAGTCATTTAAAGAAAATAGTCAAGTGATGCAACTTGATTAAATGAAACTCAAACGATCGTTTGCCAACATATACAGCATAGCAAAATACTAGGAAAAACCAACTACGTGTGCCAAGACCTAGTGTCACAAGTCCACAGGCGACTAGTGGAATATACAAAATAGACCAAATAAATGTACAACTGTCTCAAGGGGTAGACAGAAATATCCAAAAATAATAGAAACTCCACAGTGCTGTTGAGGAACGCCAGGAAGAGCAGCTCACCGTGTAGTCTAATCCAGATAGTACCCTCAAGATCGCGCTCCGGTATGATAACGAGATGCACCACCTCAGAACCTGTACAATTAAGTACAGAAGCGTAGCATGAGTACATATATACAAATATGTACCTAGTGAGTAACCCGTCTAAACTCGAAGAAGTAGTGACGAGAGGTAGACGTGATACTTACTAGGGTCAATAACAAATAATATAATTTAATAAGTCTAGACAGGAATAGTAGTCATGGAGATCACTACGGCATGAAGTATCAATTACATAAAACTGCAATTTATTCTCATGAGTCAAATAGCAATTATCACAAAAATTCCAAGTTCCCCTTCCACATGAAGCAATTTATTTAATAATAACAAGACTCTCAGTCAAATACATAGCACATAATATGCCGAAGCGTACGGCTGACGCGACGCAAAAATAAATATGCATTGCTGAGGGTCGAACGGCTCGAACCATAGATGCAACTATTACCCCGCTCGCGAATCGATCATGCGACACGATTGACATAATTATAAGGCTACCCCGCTCACGAATCATACATGCGATACGGGTGCTCGTATACATACACAGAATTATCAGGAAATTCAAGAATTTATCATGGATTTTACTTGAAAACAGAGATTTACGCATTTAAACTTACACATAACTTCCTAATATCCTCATGTCAAATTCAGAGATAATAAGCAACTAGGAACGCATATAAAGACACAGGTAAGGCACATAAAGGGATGCTTGTGAATCCTAAATTCTACCCAACATAACATAGTAGTAGCTACGTACGGACTCTCGTCACTTTGCGCGTGTGTAGCCCCCGCAAATAAGGATAATTCAATTCTTTAAATATACCTACGGGGACAATTCCCTCTTACAAGGTTGGAAAGGAGACTCACCTCGCATAGAACCTACTTCCCGAGTCAAGAACGCGCCCGAAACTCCCAACTCGTCACCCAAGGACGCAAAACTCTTAAGAGCTAGGCCGAATACCCTCTTGTGAGCTCTCAAAATCGCCTATGGTGAAGAAGGAAGTGGTGAAAATGGCTAAGTCCCGTGTTAAAAGGAGCTTACTACCTTCAGTGATCTCGCACCTGCGGCTCGAGGATCGCACCTGCGGTCTCGCACCTGAGAGTCAAGGCTCGCACCTGCGGAAGCTGGCAAGGAGGCTGGGGATCGCACCTGCGGAGGGATTTCCGCACCAGCGGATCCGCTCCTGCGGATTTGGACCATCTCCCCTGGGGACGCACCTGCGAGGCCTTGACCGCAGGGGCGGTCTCGCACCTGCGATCTGGGAAACCGCACCTACGGTCACACCAGACCTGGTGCATCAGCAGCTGAAGATGCTGGTTTTTGGCCCCGTTTGGTGTCCGGGAGGCACCTGGGCCCACCCGAGCCCCCATGAAATTGTACCAACAAGTACTAAATCAAATTACGGACTCGCTCGAGCCTTCGGAACACCCAAAACAACGCTAAAACTCAAAATCACACCTCAAACCCCGAGAATCAAACTTAAGAAAATTCAAGTTCTTGAATTCGGTTTCAATTCGCCGAACCAACCTATACTACTCGGAATGACACCAAATTTTGCAGGCAAGTCATAAATGACATAACGTAACTATTCCCTGTCTCGGAATTCCGTTCGGACCTCGATAACACAAAAACACGTTCCAAACCAAATTATGAACTTAAGGAAACTCTATTCCGCTATTTGGCGTCGAAATGCTCCCGGTCATCCAAAACCCATTCTGGACATACGCACAAGTCCAAAATCATCATACGAAGCACCAGAACTGTCGGAACTCGATTCCGAGGTTGTTTGTTCAAAAGGTTGACCGAAGTCAAACTTCGCCTTAAAAGCCAACCTTAAGGAACCAAGTGCTCCTATACTGCTCTAAACACTTCTGAATCCCGAACCACCCGTCCCCGCAAGTCATAAATCACTATCAGCCACTACAGGAAGACTTATTTAGGGGAACAGGGTCCGAATACGCAAAACGACCGGTCGGGTCGTTACAGTTTAGCTGGCTGAAAGGCAAGGCTAGACCATTGAATCCTGCCTACTTTCACCTTCTATTTGTTTCTTTTAACTGGTATGTTTCTATTCCTAATGTCATTTATTATACTATAAAGCACGAACATACGCTCTCTCATCTATTGCTTTACTTCTGTTGAATCCATGCCTCTTCTGTATTTCAATTAGTATGTCTACTATTGTGTTTAACCCTGTCTCTTTCCTGTTTTTCACCTTAATCAGCATGTTTATTTATGTTTAAGTTTCAATATCTTCTGCTTATTGCTTTAAACCAACATGTTTACTTCTGTGTTTAGGTTTCAATCTTTCCTCTTTATTGCTCTAGATCAACATGTTTATTTCTATGTTTATGTTTCAATCTTTCCATGTTTGTTGCTTTAAGCCAGCATGTTTACTTTTGTGTCTAAGACTCTAATCTTTCCTGTCCACTAACCTTAATTGGTATGACCAATTCTGTGTAGTTAAATCCCTGTCCTTTCCATGAATTGATTGGCATGACTACTCCTACCTTAAACTTCTATGTTTTCCTGCCTATTGCTTTAAGTCAGTGTGATTACTTCTACCATTAGGTATGGCTGTTAGACTTATGTGTTTCCTGTTTAAGACCCTAAATCAGTGGGCTATGTCCTGGTGAATGTTATGAATGTCAATCTATCCCTGCCTGCTCAATGTCCTTGTTAACCAGCATGCTTTCCTTCCACCCTGTTTCTATGTGCTCCTGATTCAGGATTCCTATGTTCCCAACCCCTGCTCCCCTCTCTGTGTAATTGTTTGTTCTCAGCATGCTATATTCTCACCTAAGGTTTACTAATAAACTAAGTTGAATCTGGGTAATGTGAATCTTTTCTTTGAGACTTTGTGACTATGTTCTGTTTGTTGGTGGTTTGTCGAACCTTTGTTTCAGAATGTTTCTAAACTATTTTTTCCACTTCTAGGATGTTTTCACTTCTAAATTGTTTTCACCTCTGAATTGTTTTCACTTCCGATCTGCTTCACTTCTGAATTGTTTTCCTAAAACTATTTCTACTCTTTCAAGCACTATCTTCCACTCCTACTCTTAGAATATTTAAGATCCTGCCCCTCCAGTGTGAGTACTGCCTAGGAGTCCATGAGACTCCTCCAAACTCTGACACACTGGGGCTGGCCCTTCCACACTGCACAAAAAACTGCCTTTCCTTAAAGGGTCTTGGTGTGAGCATTACCCGGGGTCCCTGATGCCCTTGGGAACTTTGACGCACCAGGATACCCTCTTGAACACTATGAGATGTTGGGCCCTTCATACTTGGTTGAAGGCCTGGTTTTCCAGGTTTACTTTGGGCCTATCCAGGCTCCTATATTATAGCATGATCTATTATGTAATTCATTTATTGCTTGGTCTGTAATAAATAATTCTTGTAAAACAGTTATTGGAGATATTAGTAAAATGGGATGGACTTATATATATATATATATATATATATATATATATATATATATATAGTGAGGAAATCGGGTAGAAATCATTCTCTTAGGACTATTATGATTATCTACCTGTATTACAAACCATGCTTATAGGATTATTACGCACACTGGAAAACATGCTTATAGGTTCATCATGTCATTTGTTCTAAACTTCCACTTCTCAAATTCTGCATGCTCATGTCTGCTTAGAAATCCTGTCACTAGGTTGTTATTAATTCTATCTAATAATCATGTTCATAAAATTCTCCTATGTGCATAAGAAACCATGTTATAGGACTTTTATTGCACTCGCCTAAATACCACGTCTATATCTAAATTGTATAAAATCAGTTTCTTCAGTAGAAATCACGCCTATAAGAAATAAGTATAAAAGTGGTCCCAACACCTAGATATCATGCTTATAGAGATAAACATATAAAACCAGTTCTGTAACGTTATGATTATTTTTCAGCACCTAGACAGCATGCCTATAGGACGTAATGAACCAAACTACCTGCTTAAAATCGTTTATTGTTTTATAGTGGCTCTGATTAACCATTAGGAATCATGTTTAGGGAACATCTCTGATCCACGACTAGGCAAGCTTGTAGGACAACTAAAAACTTGCAATTGTAAAACTGTGCTTTGTTTAACTGTTTGTGAACTGCCCAGATTCAGCAAGCCCTAAAATCAGTAGGCAGACTGATTAGGTCTCCACTGCGTCGCTTTAATAAAATATTGTATATATTCTGCTTTGTGCTCACTTAGATATCCTGCTATAGGCTTTTAAAGTGTCTGAAAAATTGTTGTTTGAGACATGCAATTACCTGTTTATTTATGGAGGTAAAAGTGAGCCTTTAAACCTTTATCTGAAAGTCCTATTTGTTTTGCTTGTTGTTTAGATTTTCTAATTTTAAGCATCTTAAGAGAGTCTAGATCCACCTTAACTAGAAGTCCTAAACACCTCCAAGACCATAAGTATGGGACGGGTAATGCACGCATAAAGTACGTTTAATTAGAATCGCTCACATAACCACTAAGGGGAGGGTAATTGGTAGTATAGGATATGATGACATGTGCGCTAATGCCATACGTAACACCTCTAATTGAAGAAAGTTTACCGGGTATTGCACATAAGTGATCCTATAGGCTAATAAACCTAGGACCCTATTATGCCTGTTTTTAATCCTTATGTGTTTAAATTGATTTATTTCCTTAATGACTAATTCACAAAATGAGTTTGGATGGGGATTACCATCGTGGACCTCGAGGGGGTCCTAACACCTTCCCCTCAAGGTAATTTCGAGCCCTTACCCAATCTCTGGTAATGTAAACCGATTTTCATGAGTTATTTGCATTAGGTGCCCTAACGCACCTTAAATCCGTTAGGTGGCGACTCTTCAATTTACATACCCCTTTCCCAAAAGGAAATGAGTTGTCCCAAGAATGTAGAAACCCGGACTCCGCGAAGGAAAAAAGGGGGTGCGACAGCATGGCGACTCTGCTGGGGATTTTAGGCTTTTACCATAACAAATTTGCTTTGTGAATTAGTCTAAGCATGCTTTACTCCGTTGATACATGTGCACCCTTTCCCTTTCCCTTTCCCTTTCCCTTTCCCTTTATGTGAACTTAATTTTTTATTTTCAAGTATTTATTTCCATACTACGAAACTGACTTATCTCTTTGTTTTCTTTCTTAACGTCTTTCAATTATAAATATTGTATTCATTGCTTTTCTAACGTGAAAATACGTGACAACATGCTATTTACTGCTGCATAAATCATGATCAACATCATATTCCACTCGTGTGTTATCAATCTTATAGCAATGCTCTATGAGTGGTTGCGCTTTTCCAATATATCACCCTTTAAATTCGAAAAGGCTTATTTGCGGTAAAACTAGTCGATCAACGGTGCAATCGACGGTTCCGTGCCTTTCCCCCTCAAGTTGTCCGCTTGAGGGTACCAGCCTAGACCCTCATAGCAACCTTACTCTGATTATAACTATGCATGCATCATGGTCAAACCTAGCCGGGTTAATGTCCACATAATAACCCTTTAAGACAAGCCTTATCCAAAAGTCCACCAGGGTTTCCATAATCCCAACGGACGCAACCACGTTTTGTGCATTAATTTTGGAGAATTAAATGCCAGTATGCTAATCATGGATGTATGAATAGTCGAATCAGTAAGGGGGAAAGGGAATAACCTTTTTGTTTTGCAAAACTGAGGCACAAGGTCCCCATATTCGGCATGGTCAGCAACATACTACCACTACTACTAGATTGGTGGGAACATCTTTCCCTAAGTGACAAGAAACATGTGAGAAAAGTCCTAGGGTTATGAGACAAGCATGCAGGAAGTAGGTCGTACCACGAGTTGCAAAGATGAGTCATTTCCGAGCAGATTTTCAGGATGACAACATCCCTTACAGGTGCCAAGCTCAGCACATGTGGCACTACAAGATCATTGTGAAGAAGAACACCATTGAACCAGACATGTGTCATGCAGGGTATGCACCTTTTTACCCGGCATGGTTGGAGGATAGCCTAGATGGGATAGTGATAACAGGAAACGGTCAAGGAAACAGGGTCATAGATGAAGATGTTGAGACCCAAGTCAAATACAACAAATTGCGCAAGAGGATTCATGACTCCGAGGCTGAGCATCAGAAGATACAGGAGACAAACATGAAACTAATCAATGAATGGAAGGAGATGGCTATCACCTCCAACAGAAGGTTAGAATATCTGGAGCAAGGTTTGATGGAGTTGGAGGGAAAGATAATAAAGAGGATCGACGACTGGCAGAATGCTGAAGGAAGCGAGGGAGGACATCTAGCCAGAGCCTACCTGCTGCTAGGCCTGCGCGAATTGGGGAACTTGATCGATGGATCTAGGAGGACCAAGCCTGGGGAAGGTCCTTCTAGGACCAAGTAGATTAGATTTATTTTCTTTTCTAAATGTAATAAGGTCGAGTGCCAATAATGACTTATCTTTATTATCTTAGTGTCGTTTTAGGATTCGTCTGTTTTTATATTAATGAAATGAGGCATTTATTGGCATCTAAGTTCTCCAAATAAAATTGTCGCTAGGCCTACCTCGGGCACAATGGGGCTCCAAAATTAGGACGTGAATTTACGTTTCTGCATTATGTGTTTAAATATCGCAAATACTTTTTTCAAAACTCTTACTGACTTGGCTGCTTTTTTGTTTTTCTCTCTTTCTTTTTTTATTCCCATTCCCCAAAGGTTGGTTCGTGCATACTGGCATCATTAGCTTATCACACAAGATCCAGGGTCCCTCCACCTTATCCTCCTCCTAGCCCACCAAAAGGAAAAGGAAAAGCAAAGATGGGTGATTTGAACGACACCAGAAAAGAAAACAATACACATGTTGAACATGCAGAAGCTTCTGATAGTCGGGGTACTCAGGCCCCAAATGACGCAGTTTCACGGCTTGAACAAAGAATACTGGAACTCTAGGGTGAGCTCAAGCATGTCCAACATTTAGCAAACATATCCTTTACACTCAGTGTCCCAGACATCAACCATGCAAACGCCCAGAACACCGCACCACCTCAGAACACACCCAATAAATGCCCACAGAATCCTCCTGCACCTCACCATTATACAACCCCACCACAAAATCAAACTATCCCTCCACAGTACCAGCAAAACACCTACCATACTCCACTATATACTCCACCAATCATTACCGAACCCCAGAATTCCACCAATGATCACCAATATACCCAAACTCACGGTCACCAAAACAACCCTATATATGTGGAGACCCTACCTCACTCCACTTAACCCATATCCTATGCACCGGAATCTGCTGAGAAGGACCTGCTCATTAAGAACCTGGCTGAAGAGCTCAATAAGTTGGCAAGTCGGGTTCAAGGCCTCTAAGGAGGTAAAGGGATAGAAGGTCTAAACTATGAAGACCTATGTATACAGCTAGATGTAGGACTGCCGGAGGGTTACAAACCTTCCAAGTTCGAAATGTTTGACGGAACAGGTTATCCCAGGGTTCATCTGAGGACTTATTGTGACAAGCTTGTAGGGGTCGGAAAGGATGAAAGGATCCGAATGAAGCTTTTCATGAGAAGTCTTACAGGAGATGCTTTGTCCTGGTACATAAGCCAGGATCCTAAGAAATGGGCCAACTAGGTGAGTATGGAATCTGACTTCATGGATAGATTCAGGTTTAACACAGAGAATGCGCCGGATCTCTTCTACATTCAGAACTTAAAAAAAAAGCCCACTGAGACCTTTTGCGAGTATGCTACTCGTTGGAGGTCAGAAGCAGCCAAAGTCAGGCCAACATTTGACGAAGAACAGATGAACAAGTTCTTCGTCAGAGCACAAGATCCGCAGTACTATGAAAAATTGATGGTTATTGAAAACCATAAGTTCTCCGATATCATCAAACTCGGAGAAAGGATAGAAGAAAGCATCAAAAGAGGGATAGTGACAAACTTTGAGGCATTACAGGCCACAAATAAAGGGTTGCAGTCAGGGGGTATAACGAAGAAGAAGGATGCGGGAACAGTAATGGTCACTCAAGGACTCAAAACTCTACTTGTATATCAGACCTCCCCACTTACATACCAAGCACCTCCGCCCACATATAAACCATCACCTCCCAGATATTCTCAACCAGCCACTGCTTATCACACATATAATTCCCAACCATCTCACTTTCAGTCACCTCCAACTCGCCCAAACTACCCAAGACCCCGACCTAACTTTGACCACAGACCACCCAAACAATACCCTACCATTGATGAACCCATTGACCAGTTGTATGAAAGGATGAAGGTTGATGGTTACGTCACGCATATCCCTGTTGTGGCCATGGAAAACTCATCCCAAAGGGTCAACCCAAATAAGACTTGTGCATATCATTCTGGCATGAAAGGGCACACCGTTGACGAGTGCCAAACACTGAAGGATAAGATCCAGACCTTGATTGATAATAAGGTCATCCAGGCAAAGGAAGCTACACCCCACATCCGTAACAACCCCCTCCCAGATCATAGGGGTGAAGGTATAAATGTGATAGAGACCGATGAGGAATGGGATCCCGAGGGATCAATTGGACTTATCAAAGAGGGTGACGATCCTAATAAACCCGCAGTCACACTCAATCAAATTATAGTGCAGATACATCCGCTAGTTGAGGTAACTGCATCAGTTCCATTTGAAGTTAAGGTAGCACCCCCCGCAGCTGCACCTGTTCCATTCGAGGTGGAAGTAGCCACACCATTCACAGTGACAGTATCAACCGCACCGCCTTTCAACACCAAGGTTGTACCTTGGGATTATGTGACCGAAGCTAGAAGAAAAGGAAAGACCAAAATGGAAGAATCTGGCGCTGCACAAGGGATGACCAGAACGGGAAGAGTCCATACACCAGAGCATTTGGGAGAATCCAGTAAGCAGGCCTCTAACAGACCACCCATTATTGAAACAAGACCGGATGACCTTTGGAGGAAAGTACAGGCGAGGGAGTACTCAGTCATCGATCATTTGATCAAGACTCCTACTCAGATATTTATCCTGTCGCTGCTACAGAATTCAGAAGCACGCATGAATGCTCTGTTGATACCCAATTTTTCCTCAAATTATTTTCAAACTTGCATATATACCTCAAAATCAATTTTCATAATAATTGGCATTTTTCATAATTTTACCAATTTATTTAGTGTTTTATATTCAATAATTATTCATAAATCACATTACAAATTATTTCTTAGCTCAATATACCATTCTAGTCTTGTCATGATTTAACTCATTCATAAATTAGCCAATTTTGGTATTATTTAATTATAATTACAGCAATTTTACAATTATAGCCTAATCGTATATCTTATACCATTTTAATCACTGATTAGCCGTTTTATATTTTTTATATTAGCTAATTACCTTAATTGCATTTATTTAACCTCAACTTTGTTTTTATACAATTATTAGCTATTTTATTAATTATTTATCTATTTTTGGGGGTATTTAACATTTTAGCCATTTATTTAAATCCTATCCATTTTTATAAAAACCCAAACCACCTGACCCTTTAACCCATTCTCTACCCAGCCCAAAACCCATTTCATACCCGGCCCAACCCCAAGCCAATCTGAGCCGTTGATAAAATCTGATCAACGGCCCAGATATTTGTTACCATAATTAAACCCAACTACACCC
>ML295661.1:2891-50931 GCA_005239495.1 Nicotiana undulata | reverse complement strand
TAATCATAATTAACTCAATATCATTAATTAAGGCTAAAGGAATTAACTTTATTGAAAATTACATATTACCTATGTTTTCTCAAAAAAAGTTAAAAACCGACTCCGGGCCTGCTTGGTCTAAACTCGGGGTTCGGACCAAATTATGTTTACTCATTCACCCATGAACCCAAATATAAAATTAGTTTCGAAATCCGACCTCAATTTGAGGTAAAGATTCAATTTTTATAAAATTCTCTAATTCTATCCAAACCCTCAATTTTTACCATGAAAATACTTAGTTCTTGATTTAAAATTTATTAAAAATGATGGGTAATTGAAAGAGTAAAGTTTACAATTGATTACCTATGACTTGGGATGATATTTGGTGAAGTCATTCGTTCCTAAGACTGTGGGGTTCGAAAATTTGAAGAAGAAGAAGTCTGCCCGTTTTATATATATATTTCTGTCAGCTATTCTGCCTCGTTTCTCATGCCAAACGATCTCGAAACTCAATTTTTATGTCTCCAACGAATTTCTTGTACAATTCTAGTCAAGTTAGGCTTTTGAATCACTCCATTTGACCTTATAATAAAAGAGATATATAGGTTTTAATATTTGCAAATAGTGCAGAATTTTAATACGCCGTCACCGGCAATTTCGTAATTAACCTGAAATATCTGGCAACCTTAGTAAAATGACCATAAAATCCTCATACAATGTCCAAATTCGATGATTCGTTTTGCTACGAGTCCGTAATTACGATATTGATATAATACTTCATTCAAAACATAAATGGTAGCTCATTTATTCAATATTATATCATTAATGCTTGAAGAAACGATGTTGAAGCATAAGAAAGAACCAGCGCAACACAACCCAAACCTATTTGAAACTCACCCGAGCCCTCGGGGCTCTAAACCAAACATTCACGCAATTCTAAAAGAATCATACGGACTTGCTCTTGCGAATCATGAAAATAACATGTAAAACTATGAATTTAACCTCAAAACTGATCATTTTTCTCAAGAACACTTGTAGTTCGTAATTTTACAACCAGATGTCCGAATCACGTCAAACGAACTCCGTATTTCACCAAATTTCACATGCAAGGCCTACATATCATAATAAACCTGTATCGAGATTCGAAACCAAAATATGAGCCCGATACCAATGGTTTCAAATATTTATTCTTTTCTTTGTTTCATTAATATTTCAGCAAAATAATTTCTTTCAAAAATTGATTTCTAAGGCTTGGGACCTCGGATTAATTTCCGGGCATACGCCCGAGTCCCATATTTTATTGCGGACCTCCCAGAATCGTCGAAACACAGATTTGGGTCCGTTTACTCAAAACTTTGACCAAAGTCAACTATAATCAAATTTAAAATCTAGAAATCATTATTTCTCATATTTTCACATAAAAGCTTTCCGGTTTCACGCCCGGATTTGCGCATGCAAATTGAGGTATTTAAAATTAATCTTTTTAGGGATAGTAAGCCTAGAACGGAGGCTAAATTCATAAAATGACCCCTTGGGTCATCGCAAGGCATGATTGCTAACACATATTTATTTGACAGGTTGAGGCACCTAAAGGCAGGATTTCTAAAAAGTTATAATGTAAATCCTATAGGCAGGATCTCTAACAAGTAAACACAATATAGAACTTTGCACAATTTTAACAAAATAAGAAGAATCAACAGCACAAATGAAACCCTATAGGCAGGATTTCTACCAGATTTATCAAGAGAAAATAAGAAACCCTCCCGATTTTACTAAATACCCCATAATTTGTTTATTACAACATTATTACAGATTAGGATAATGAATGAATTACATTAATAGTAAGAAATAAACTATAGAGAGCCTTTATCAGACCAAATACACCTGGGCAACCCAGGCCTTCAAACCATATCAGCTTCGAGGCTCATATGTATAGAACAACCAATAATGAGTGATTCACCCATAGCACAAATAGAACCAGGTTTCTAGTGTGTCAAAGTTCCCAAAGGCCTGAGGGACCTAGAGCAATGCTCACACCAGAACAAAATACTCAAAAATGATTCAAAGAAGATTAGGAAGTAGTCCCCAATGGGTCTGAGTTCAAATAAGTCTCACATGGACCCTGAGCAGTGCTCACACTAAGGTGGTTGAGGATAGAACCTAAAGGACTTAAGAGTAGGAGTTTAACATGGTAGCATAGAAAAGGGGACAGGGACAAATTTTAAAATAGATTTGATTTAGAGGAAAACCATCATAATAGAGTTTAGAACACATAACATGTAAGGATAATTGCACTAAGAAGACATGTTGGAAAAACATTGCTAAGTTGTTCATGCTCAAACATACAGTTTAAATAAGTTGAAGTCTGAAAAAGTCTAATTAGGCTAAGAATACATACTAGCATTTAGGACATCTTTATTAAACCATAGAGAACCAAACAGTCAGAACATCCACATGAATCCAACGAATACAAGACATATTAGAAAACAAGTTATCAGGGCATATAAACGACAGAACAAGAAGTTTAATAACAATACAAGCTTCAAAGATTCAGGACTAATTGACTAAATAACATCCTAAAGTGCCAAATTCAGAACAAGCTTAGAACATCATATAGGAGACAAATTAAGCATATGCTTTAAGAGGATTCATATTATTCAAAAATAACCGATTTCATAACTAAACAGTATTAACTATAGGACTAAAGAGAATCATGCTAAGAAAGGGGTTTACACATGATGTATTGTAAACATAGTTCAGGAACACATAGAAATTAAATGACAAAGGATAGTCACTCACCAATTAACCAAGCAAACCAGAATAATACCACAAATTCGAGAGTCCAGAATATTTGACCTTGTCTTTTAGCTGGCCAAGACCAGAAGTAAGCAAGAGAGTAGAGAGAAACATAGAACTAAGCCCTAGATTTCTTAGTGAGAGTATATTAATTCTAAGCTTGTCTAAGAGGAAAGAGGGAAGGGGTTTAAATAGCCTTAGACTAGGGTACCCAAACATGGAAATAGTCACTCGACTTATTTAAGGGAAAACTCAGAATTATTAAGGCAAGTCAAGAAGAACGCGTATCACAACAATCAAATAAGTCTGGGAATCACAGGTTCTCAGGCAATAATTAAGGCAAGAGTCATAAATATATTGACATGATCAGTAAGAAAAATGAAATAAGAATCGAAGCCTTAATTTTAGGGTAAGTAAAATAAAGGAAACTAACATGCATATGACAGATATAGGAAAATATTGAAGAAACACGTAAACAAAATGAGAATCATAACAGATCTGAGCCCTAATTTTAGGGAAAAATGAATCTGGTCGGCAAATTCACAAAATCTCGATAGAGTGCATATGGAAAGATATAAGGGAACATTAAAGAAGATACTCAACGGAAAATATAACCAGAACAGATCTTTCAAGATCTGAGCCCTGATTTTAGGGAAAATAAATTAGGCAAACGATTTTTTAACGAAACTTAAAATAGCAAAAAATAGACATGCGAAAACATAAAGGAGATTTTAACAAAAAAGTAAGAACAAAATTTAAACAGATCTTAAAAGATCTAAACCCTAATTTTAGGGTAAATATAGAATCAAAAGAATCTCAGAGATTCGTACCCCAAGAGGTGAAGAAGGAACATAGATTGAAAAAAGGAGAAGTCCAAACCAAATTTGGTTCGAAAATAAGGAAATCGGCTTGCCATATTAGGCATGCTACTAGGTTATACCACAATCGAGTAGCTAGTAGCGAGATTGGGTGAATAAGGTAAGAAAATCATCAATCCATTCCATATTTGATTGGAATCGAAGAAAGATTAGGGGGTATTAAGGTGAGTGATCGGCTCTCACCCACACTACTAGTAAAGTAGGAAGATGAGGGTCGGTGCAGCTTTTACCCGAAAGGTCGGGATCGAATCCTCAGGGAGTTATGATTTGGAGTGAGTTTCTAAGTGATCTAGCAATGGTCCGTGTTCTTGATTACACTTTTCAGAATTGTTGGTTTTGTACTATAACTATGATTTATACTAATGATAATTGCAATTGAACTACTATTATCTTTTTAGGTTGTTTTCTAATTGGATAAAGGCACTAGGGTTATGACTTCTACCTACGCGAGTAATTAAAGGATTCTAATATCTAAGGCAAAGATGTTATTCGGGGAATTATGATATAGCCAAATGCTCTGATGTTACCTACTCTATACCTATTTGAGTGGCTATGCCTAATTGACTTTCTCAAGGTCAATTGGGTGTCAATTGGGTGTCAAATTTGTACTCTCTCGAAATTTAACCCGTTAATTTGGACTATCAATTCTCATGATTTCATCCCAATTCCTTGTTGGGTTGATTATATAGACTCAAGCCCTTTTTCACAAGAAGGACCCAAGTCAATTGAACACCAATTCGTGTTTGCAACCACTAATCTTAACAATAAAATCACAAATCAACCCAAATATCCATCATCCATAAACATTTAAACTCTAATTTAGAGAACCCATTAATTACCCACACTAGGGTTGAGCCACAACCCTAGATAATGGGTTTAGCTACTCATAATCAATGGAGGAATCACAGAAATAGATGAAGCAAAACCCATATGATTAAATTATAAAATAAAATAGGAAGATTCAATGTTGAATTCGAGCTAAAATTACTCAAAAAGATGAAAAGAGACTATTCATGAGGTGCCTACAATATCTGATACTCAGTGTGTCCTAAAAAAAATACAAAAGAAGCTATTTATACCTAGCAGAAAATTCCGGACAAAAATGCCCCTGCAAGGTCACCGCGGGCCGCGAAGAATGGACCGCGGGCCGCGAAGGTCTTCTGGGTTTCTGAAGCTGGGGTGTATGAACCTCTTGACCGCGGACCGTGTAAAATGGACCGCGGTCCGCGGTGGCTTTATCCTCCCAAATGAGTCTCTTTGAGTCTCACCAACGCGGACCGCAAAGAATGGACAGCGGTTGCGGTGTACTTTGCCTTTGAAAGTACTTCTCCGAACCTCACCAACGCGGACCGCGAAGAATGGACCGCGACCACGGTGGACTTTGCCTTGAAAAGACTTCTCTGAACCTCACCAACGTGGAACGCGAAGAATGGACTGCGGCCGCGGTGGTCCTTTGAGCTTGCCCTTTTTTGTTGTTCTTGGTACTTGGGCATGATTCACTCCTTTCTGAACATATCTTTGACGGTTTGTCATCCTTTTTGGCTCAATCCTGCAACAAGCACAACATGTCAGCATTTTGGGCTATTTTATGTACAAATGTATCCAAAACTCAAGCAGTTAGAGTATAAAATAAGGTAAAATCCGTAGTCATCAACTCCCCCATACTTAAGCTTTTGTCTGTCCTTAAGTAATCAAAATAAGCCCCACTCCTTTTTTGAGTAATTTCAAGAAAATTCGGTTGTCCTAAGGTGACCTCCTCTAGCATCAATTGGGACTAACAATTGTCCTTAATGCAAATGAATCATTAACAACATCTGACCCTTTTAAAACCATGGATTAAAGTGCGACACAAGAGCATCAAGAGTTGACTCGACTCATCAATGAAACTCTTACTACCACTTTCATCATTGTGGAACCCAATCTCGTACTCCCCAACTCTCCCTAAGCACCTCACTTTAGAATTGTAACGCTCAGAACGGGGATAATGGGAGTTCACTCATCTCTCTCAAAGGAAACACTCAAGTCCGGCTCAAAGTACCATAGGCTTTCCCCTTATGTGAGTCACCACTAATGTAAGTTTCATTCAACTCAAGATCATATATGGCTTTAGTGGGTACATGATGAAGGCTTTTGGTTAAAGGTAGGAAACATTTGGTCAAAGTGAGTTCAATCTTCCCTTAAGCACTTCATTTGTTTCACATTATTTGACTCCTTGAGTCAATTAGCTCTTTCTGAAGGGTTGGAGAGACATACTGTCACACCTTTTTGTTCTTTCAAATCATTTTTTCTCCTTTCTAGGCATTCCACACCTTTAATCACATTTCTTTCATTGATTCCCTTTATTTCTTCCACTTTGTTCATTCTTTTTGGATTTTTGATTTTCTCTTTTCTTTCTTTTTCATTGCCTTTCCTTTTCTTTCTTTTGTACCTTATTTTTCACTTTGTTTCAATTACTCGTCTCTCCCCCAAACTTATGCTTTTGCATTGTGTTAAGGAAGATTTGGGTGCCAAGAGAGGGTTAAAATGTGTAAAGGCTTGTAACATGGTTTTTGAAAGAAAAAGGTCTAAGGCTCAAAAGGGTTGACTAGGGAAATTGTCACTGGTAGGCTATGAAAATGTTCAATTCACTATTTGGATAAGGAGAGCCTATAATCACCTCTTAAGTCAAACTTCACTTATGATTTCGCCTAGACAAACATTCAGGGCAAGTTCTAGACTAATGGCACAGGACTTGGACTTGCAATTCAAACTCTCGCCACTCAAGTTATGGGATCGCTAAAGAAACAGAGTTAGGGGCCCACAAAAACCTTAGTTATGCTTTGAGCAACACAATGGTCCCGACAAACCACTTGATGATTATCGGCCAACACAAGAGTCTCAAGATCACAACTTTCACCATCATACACACAACGATTTGTTTTTGACAGTAGGATCAAAGGAAAATGTGTTAGGCCCAAGTGAAGCTTTGCTTGAGGCACCTCTATTCACTAGCTATTAAAAAGAAACAAAAAGAAAAATAGACAAAAACCCTTAAGAAAGCTGTCACACCATCTATCCTCGGGAAGAGCCACCCGGTTCACACAAATTCCACATTTGGAAAGAACCGTGTCATTAAGAAAACTAAAGGCTTATTGTACGCAAAAAATTCAAAACAAGAAGCTATGAAAGAAAAATAAGAAGCTATAAAAAGAGAAAATGCGGAAAGTGAAATGCGTGAAATATAATGAATATGTACATGAGGGTATTTAGCCGAATATACATAAGGGGGATGAATATATACATTGGAAAGTAACTTTATATATAGACCCAAAAGTGAAAAATACTAAAAGTACTGAAATACTAAAGTTATTTACATACCCAAAATCAAAAGAAAGCATAATAAAAAGAAAATATTATCTGAATTATACAGTCATCCATTAAAATCAATCAAAGTAGGGCCACTCCCCCAACTGAAAACTAGCAGTGTCCTCAATGATAACTTAGCAAAATAAGCTCAAAAACTATAAGGGGAAAGAAAGTAAAGAGAAACTCCCTATTGGCCCTCTGCCTGTGTGGGATCCTCAGTGCGGGTCCCGGGGTCTGTGGACTATAGGGGAACCTGTCACTGGTCCCCAGAGCCCTGTGCCTCCGGCTGGACCTGGGACTGGACCTGCACCTGCTCTGTGGTCCGGGCCTGTGCTGGTGAGCCTGCCAACTCTATCACCAAGCCCTCCATACGAGGCAACAATATCCTTCTCTTGGATGGCCTCTCAATCTCTGGCTCTCGCTCAGGATGGGCAACAGGGTACCGAAGCAACATGTCCAATGACAGGTGATCCTCCTTTACCTTATCAACCTCATTCCTCAGCTCCTTCACTGACTCCTTTGATGCACGCGTCTTATTTAGCCTCTTTGTCTCCTATGCAAGCTCCTTTAATGTCTTCCCGTAGGAGTCAACAGCATATAGAATCTTCTTCTGGTTGTCAAGGATTTTCTTCTAGTTGGCCAGAAGTTCCTTGAGAGAATCCTCAACTGAGAGGGGTACCTGTGGTGGAGGGGGAGCAGCCTGGGCTACCACAGATGTAGAAAGTACAGACAGCTTAGAAGTAGCTGCCTGCATCCAGTTGTTGATACTGGCAAGTGACTGGCTCAATCTGTGGGTAGTCAGAGGATATGCCCGAGATTCAGGAATGCCTGGATCAGCTGAAGTGGAGGGACCTGGAGCACTCTCTAGGATGGCTGACCCGGGCTAAGAAGGTTCCACTACACCCACTGGCTCTTCAGACTGGCCAGTGGAAGCAATGGACTTATCATTGAACTTCTTGCTCTTTGGGTTATCATCACTCTGAAGATCATACCAAGAGAACGGAGCTTTGGGCTTCACCTTCGTGTCAAAATTCCTCTTTTATGCTTCTTGGCCCTCAAAGTACATGGTCAGGAAGTTTGGTAAGGGGTAAGCTCTATCACCTTCATTTACCACCCGGTTGATGACGGTGGACATGACATTCCCAACATTAACCTGGTACCCAGCCATTATAGTAGCAATCAACACAGCCCGCCGGAGAGGAATAGAGTTTTCATGGAATGTGGGGTCTAGCTAGCTACACACAAATGTCTCCCAACCTTTGGCCTCAAAATTCAACGTTCTCCTCAAAATTGTCTTCCTGGATTGCAACTAGTCAGGCGTTTCACCTGGGATGGCCAAGTGCTCCGCTAGCCAATGATGGGCCTCATAATGTGCACCCAACTTTTCTAGGTAATGTGTCTCATCTACATCATCAACCTCCAGATATGCATTCAATTACTCCCCATCAAAAGGCACAGTGAGATTCATCACCATTGTTGCCTTGGAGTCCTTCTTAAGAAAGGCCAAATTCGTGTAAAACTCCTTGACAAGATGTTCTTTGGCGTCCGACAAGTAGCAAGAGAAGTAATCCGAACCGTTTCTCTCTCTCTCAATTGTGTTTCACATTGGGGTTGAGTGGCAATAGATCCTTGATGATGAACCTGCGCTCCGGTATCAACTTCCTCTCCTTCCACCATTTCTTGAATTTATGGAAGGTCGGCTCACTGAGGAATCTGTCTTTCCACACCACAGGATTCCTTGTTCTCTCAACTCCCCCAACTTAGGGTTCACCCCCTGTTTGGGGTTCATCTTCAGCTTCTTCATCTCCGAAATGTTCCCCTGATAGGGAAGTTGTGGGTGAGGTGGAGTCTGTACGGCCACTCCCTGCTGCTGAGCCTTCAGACGACTCAGAATTGGTTGGTGTTGGGGCAGGGGGAGAGTTTGAGTGTTCATTTGTCAACCGAAACCTCTCCGGGTAGTCTTTTATGTATTCTGGTACTGATTCTGAAGAGGCTTCAAAAGGTACATAATCACTCTCCGAATGGGAGGCAACTTTGTCTAGCGTTCAGATTATTCTCCTGGTGCTTTTCATAGCTTCCCCGACCTTTGGAGAAAGTTTTATCATTCCCTTGCCTCGCCCTCGGGATGACTCTCCCTTGCCACAAGGTTTACGGCCACCACCTCGTGATTGGACCATGATCTGCAAGTTCAACACATTTAAACATTGTTAGTACCCAAGTAGTGGATAGACCAGAGATACACAAATGAGTTGCATAATACACAGATGAGCTGCAGAAGTAGGACCGCAAACCACATAAAAGCGACCTCGGTCCGCAGTGAAGGGGTTAGGGAAGAAAGACCTATCTTAAGGTGGGCACCGCATACCGCAAAAAAGCGACCGTGGTCCGCACTCGGGCATCGCGGACCACAAAAAATCGACCGCGTTCCGCGGGGAAGTGAGGTTCAGGCTACCCACTTCTCTGAAGTTAAGCACCGTGGTCTGAAAAAAATCGACCGCGTTCCGCGGGGAAGTGAGGTTCAGGCTACCCACTTCTCTGAAGTTAAGCACCGTGGTCTGAAAAAAATCGACCGCGGTCCGCGTTCATCAAATGGTACTGATAGTTCAAACACCGCGGTCCGCAAAAAATCGACCGCGAACCGCGCTCATACGAAAAACCTAGGGTTTCAATTTGTTAGTTAATTTGAAGTTCAAATGCACATTTTGTGAAAACCCTACGTGTTTAATCAGTAAAATTGACAACAAAGGGTCTAAAATGATCATTATGCACAAACCCTAACATGGTTAATGGTTTAAAGAAGAAAAAGGGTGAAAAAGAGAAGAAAATATACCAAATAAACAAGACAATAATCAACTTAAGAAGTTAATGAATCATAATTACACTTACTAGATGTTGGGATGAAGAGTAGATGAATGAAATGCACATTTGGAAATATGAAGCTTGAGACACAGTTAAAATTCTACTATGGAGAGTTAAAGTGCGTAAAGTGTAAAATGAGGCCCTGAAGGTCTATTTATAGAAGGGATCTGGGACCCACTATACTTACCCACCACGGACCGCGTAAAAGCGACCGCGGTCCGCAGTCTTTCAGTTTTACTGAACATTGGATACCTGGCCACCGCGGACCATGAAAACTCAACCGTGTGAACCGCAGTGGTCCAACGCGGTCCGCAAAAAAGAGTATCGCGGACGCGAAGCAAACTATAGAGACCTGTTTTCTTAAGGGATGGCACTGCAGACCGCGAAAAGAGGACCGCGGTCGCGGTGCAAACTTCAGAGAGAAGTAAATCCAACACTTAGCTTTTTGCCCTGCATCAAAATAATCCTACAACATCTCAAAACCAGTTAGTGCAAAAATGAGTCTTATACTACCAAGAAAATCAAAGAAAAATAAAATAAAGACACATGGGTTGCCTCCCAAGAAACGCCTGATTTAACGTTGCGGCACGACGCATGTTACCAAGTTCATTTGAGATGGAGAAATGCCACTACATAGCTGTCATCAATTTTTCCCAGGTAGTGCTTCACCCTGTGCCCATTTACTCTGAAATATTTCCCCACATCTGTTCTTTCGATCAAGAGCACCAAACGGAGTTACAAACACAACTTTAAAAGGTCCGCTCCATTTTGACTTAATCTTTCCCGGAAATAGACGTAACCGAGAGTTGAACAAGAGAACCAAGTCACCTACGTTGAATTTCTAGCCACGAGCATACTTATCATGAAGGTACTTCATTTTGTACTTGTACAAGGAAGAACTGGAGTAGGCATGGAATCTGAATTCGTCAAGTTCATTAAGCTGCTCCACACGAAGATTTGCTGCCACATCCCATTCAAGATTCAACTTCCTCAAGGCACACATGGCCTTGTTCTCTAACTCAACTGGTAGATGGAAAGCTTTCCCGAACACCAATCGGTACGGAGACATACCGATTGGTGTCTTGTAGACAGTCCTATAAGCCCATAGAGCATCATCCAACTTCTTTGACCAATCAGTACTATTTACATTGACCGTTTTTGACAATATGCTCTTTATTTCCATAGCTAAGCACCTTTGAAGCAGTCCTTGCCCCTCCATGATGACCACCATATGGTGAGGAGTGGCAAGATTCAATAATCGACTAATGTTCTTCTTCCGGTACACATCGCCGGATGACCCTATCAGTGCAAATCTTGAATAAATATGGCTCATCCCAATAGAAGTCCATGCTATCCCTCCTAAGCTTCTTCCTTTGGTTAGAAGAGAGCTCACAAGGAAAAACACCCGTGAAAAGATAGTTGGCAATGTCGGCAAACCATGGATTTTCTTGCATTGACACTGAAAGAAGTTGCTCATCGGGGAAACTGTCATAAATTTCAAGCCCATCACAAGGACGACCTTGTTCCTCCAATCGAGAAAGATGGTCGGCCACTTGGTTTTCACTTCCTTTTATATCAACAATTTCCAAGTCGATCTCTTGAAGCAACAATGCCAAACGCATGAGTCTCGCTTTGGAATCCTTTTTGTTCATGAGATACCGAAGTGCCGCATGGTCAGTGTGAACTATGACCTTGGCACCCATCAAGTAAGGGCGAAATTTCTCCATAGCAAAGACTATTGCCAAAAGCTCCTTTTTCGTGACAGTGTAATTTATTTGGGCCGAGTTCATAGTTTTGCTAGCATAATAGATAGGGTGGAAGATCTTGTTCACCCTCTGGCCCAACACCGCCCCCACAGCTACATCACTCGAGTCACACATAAGCTAAAAAAGAGAGCTCCAATCCGGCACCGTGATGATAGGAGTTGTGGTAAGCTTATGTTTCAACAATTCAAAGGCACTCATGCAATTCTCATCAAAATGAAATTTGGCATCTTTCTCTAGCAATTTGCACAAAGGATTGACCACCTTAGAGAATTCCTTAATGAAATGCCGATAGAACCCGACGTGCCCGAGGAATCTCCGGACTCCCCTAACCGATGTTGCTGGTGGAAACATAGAAATCACTTCAATTTTTGCTTTGTCCACTACAATACCGTTCCTCGAGATTTTGTGTCCCAACACTATACCTTCTTCCACCATAAAGTGGCACTTTTCCCAGTTCAACACCAAGTTGGTCTCTTCACAGTGAGCAAGGACTTTGTCAAGTCTACTCAAACACTTATCGAAGGAATCCCCAACTACACTGAAGTCATCCATAAACACCTCAAGGAAATCTTCAACCATATCTGTGAAGATCGCCATCATGCACCGTTGTAAAGTGGCGGGTGCATTGCAAAGACCAAAAGGCATACGGGCGAAGGAAAAGGTACCATACGGACATGTGAAAGTGGTCTTCTCTTAATCTTCGATGGCAATCAAAATCTGATTATAGCCTTAATACCCATCCAGAAAATAGTAGAAAGCCCGACCCGCAAGCCTATCTAACATTTGATCCAATAATGGCAAGGGAAAATGGTCCTTGCGGGTCACTTTGTTGAGCTTGCAGTAGTCCATACACTCCCGCCAGCTGGTAACCGTTCTCGTTGGAATGAGCTCATTTTTGTCATTTTGGACCACCGTCATTCCACCCTTCTTCGGAACGCATTGGACCGGAGAAGTCCAAGCGCTATCCGAAATTGGGTAGACAACCCCTACATCAAGCCATTTTATGATCTCTTTCTTCACCACCTCTTGCATTGACTCGTTGAGCCTCCGTTGGTGTTCTACGGAAGGCTTTGCTCCATCCTCCAAGATGATTTTGTGCATACTAAAGGCGGGGCTTATTCCCCGAATGTCCGCAAGAGTCCATCCTATTTCTTTCTTCCTCCTCTTTAGCACATTTAGAGTTGAGTCTACCTGCAATTGGGAGGGTAGTGGCTTCAACTCCAAAGTCGGGGGCTCTTCAATTGAAGGTTTTGTTGGTTGAGTCTTCCTGTTCTTCAAGTCCAATGATAGCTTTCTGGGACCATAGGAGTAAGAACCCATTCCTTAAAGGGCATTGGTACTTTCAAGAAAACCATCTACCACGGTGTCCTCGTGGTTCAATAAGGCATCCTCCACTAGATCATCAACATGGATCATAGAGCTTGCATCATCAATAATAACCTCAATCACGAGGTCCATAAAAGAGCATACTTATGTACTGTTGGGGTGCTTCATCGACTTACACACATGGAATACCACGATAGGCGCCATCACGACCTGTTAGGATTTGGGGTCGGGACAAGTTGGTATCAGAGCACTAGATTACAGAGGACTCAACTGTCATGAGCAGGTTTAGTAGAGTCTTGCGGATCGGTACGGAGACGTCTGTACTTATCTTCGAGAAGCTATAGAAATCTTAGGAAAAATCTCATTTTCTTGAACTCTTTCGTGCCATTCTATTGGTTCTTGAAATCTAAACTATTGTTGTTTCATTCTCTCACAGATGGTGAGGACACGCGCTACAGATCAGGGTGACCAGACACCAGCCAGACCACAAGTGGTCGAGGCCGTGGTGGAGTTAGGGGACCAATCCGTGTAGCAACCGGGACAGTACCAGTAGATCCCCCTATTATTCAGGATCAAGTTCCCGCCGAGGGTGCTCCAGCGGGACAGGCTCAGGCACCAGCAGTGCCTATTGTCATTCCGGGTCTTCAGGAGACCCTGGCCCAGATCTTGACAGTGTGTACCAGTTTGGCTCAAGCGGCTTCTATGTCTACTACTGCCGCCACATCTCAGGCCGAAGGAGGCACTCAGAATCTAGTTGCCCGTACACCTGAGCCGGTCGTACAGGGTATTCAGGAACCGGGGGTAGTCCCAGCCTAGCCGGTTGCCCCAGTTCAGGACTATGTAGTCCCAGCTATGCCTGAGGGTGAGCAACATACGCTAGAGAGGTTCAGTAGACTTTAGCCTCCGACTTTCAGCGGCATAGAGGGTGAAGATGCCCAAGGTTTTCTAGATAAGTGCTAGAGGATACTCCGGACTGCTTGTATTATGGAGACCAGTGGGGTCTCGTTTTCTACATTTCAGTTTGCTGGTGCTGCTTTCACTTGGTGGGAGGCATTTGAGAGGCGTAGGCCGGTTGGTTCAACACCTCTCACCTGGCAGCAGTTCTCCACGATCTTTTTAGAGAAGTATGTTCCTCATTCCCACAGAGAGGAGCAGTGCAGGAAGTTTGAGCAGCTGCGCTAGGTGGACTTGTCAGTCACACAGTACAATATGTGGTTTTCTGGGTTGGCTCGACATGCTTTTGAGTTAGTACCTACTAAAAGGGAGAGGACCAAGAGGTTTGTAGATGGTCTCACGTATCAGCTTCACATTTTGATGACCATGGAGAGAGTGTCTAGAGTTACATTCGAACAGGTTGTTGACACTGCTCGGGATATTGACTCAGTTCGTAGGCAAGAGCGTGAGGAGAGGGAGGCCAAACTCGGGGATCAAGTAGCTTCAGTGGTGGCCCTTCCAGAGGTCAGTTTCAGCACAATAGAGGTCGTCCATTTAGACCTCCTCAGCCAGCCCGCCTAGCTTATAGTGGTGCATCTTCTAGGCAGGGTCCTCGCAGTTCTCATTCGAGACGTTCATCCTTTAGTGCCCTTCCAGCTCAGAGCTCCTCCAGAGCGTTATCATTCCAAGGTTCTTCTATGCATGGTTCATCTGGTGGTTATCATGGTGGAAGGGGTTCTCTTCGGTAACCATCTCCAGCTTCTGGTAGTTTTTTTGAGTGTGGAGAGTTTGGACATGGGTGGAGACAGTGTCCTCGTCGTGCTATTAGTTCATCTCAATAGAGGGTTCAACCCTCTAAATCAGCCCCAGTCACTTCACCACCTACCCAGGCAGCTAGCGGTCACCCTAGAGGGGGAGGTCGAGCAGGTGGAGGCTAGCCACGTATCTATGCACTTTCGGCTAGGCCTGATGCTGTGGCCTCCGATACGGTGATTACAGGTACTATCTCAGTTTGTCACAATGATGCTTTGTCTTTATTTGACCCTGGTTTCATATACTCTTATGTTTCGTCGTATTTTGCTCACTTCTGAATATGCCCCGTGAGTCTATTATTGTGGACCGTGTGTACCGGTCGTGTGGTATATCTATTGGGGGTCTGGAGACCCGAGTGGACTTGATGTTACTCATTATGGTTGATTTTGATGTGATACTGGGCATGGATTGGTTATCCCCATGTCATGTTATTCTTGATTATCACGCTAAGACCGTGACCCTAGCTATGCCCGGAGTTCCGAGAGTTGAGTAGAGAGGGTCTATAGAGCATGTACCTAGCAGTGTGATTTCTTATTTGAAGGCTCAGCGTATGGTTGGGAAAGGATGTGAATCTTATGTTGCTTTTATGAAGGATGTTAGTAGTGAGACTCTTTATGTTGATTCTATTTCTGTGGTCCGTGATTTTCCGGACGTATTTATTGCAGACTTGCCAGGCATGCCACCTGACAGGGATGTTGATTTTGGTATTGATTTGGTGCCAGGAACCCAACCTATCTCTACGCCACCTTATCGTATGGCACCAGCGGAGTTGAAAGAATTCAAAGAGCGGCTTCAGGAACTCCTAGATAAGGGGTTCATTCGGCCTAGTGTGTCACCTTCGGGTGCACCGGTGTTGTTTGTGAAAAAGAAGGATGGCTTCATGCACATGTGTATTGATAATAGGCAGCTGAATAAGGTTACGGTGAAAAAGCGGTATCCTTTTCCCCATATTGATGAATTGTTTGACCAGCTTCAGGGAGCTAGAGTGTTCTCTAAGATTGATTTGAGATCCGGGTATCATCAGTTGAAGATTCGGGATTCTGACATTCTGAAGACTGCATTCAGGACCAGATATGGTCATTATGGATTTCTGGTTATGTCATTTGGGCTGACCAATGCCCCAGCCGCGTTCATGCAATTGATGAACAACGTGTTTCCGCCTTACCTTGATTCTTTTGTCATTGTGTTCATTGATGACATCCTGGTGTATTCTCGTAGCCAGGAGGAGCATGCTCAGCATTTGAGGCTTGTGTTGCAGAGGTTGAGGGAGAAAAAGCTTTATGCAAAATTCTCCAAGTGTGTGTTTTTGCTTGGTTCAGTAGCTTTCTTGGGCTATGTGGTGTCTAGTGAGGGTATTCACGTTGATCTGAAAAAGATTGAGGCGGTTCAGAGTTGGCCCAGACCGTCCTCAGCTACAGAGATTATGAGTTTCCTTGGTTTTGCGGGATATTACCGTCGCTTTGTGGAAGGATTCTCTTCTATTGCTTTGCATTTGACCAAATTGACCAAGAAGGGTGCTCCATTCTGTCACGACCCGAAATCCTACCTTCGGGCCATGACTGCGTCTAATGTTAAACCTGCTAGACAAGCCAACGTTTGAACCAAATAAGCCCATTAACAACTAGAACGAACAAGATAACTACGACATCGATGGTCAACAATATAAAGGTTAACTAAATTAAAAATAACATAGCAACTTTGAAATAAAACCCATATACATATCCCAGAACTAGTGTCACATACTCACGAACTGTCTATGAGATTACTGAATACAATGGTCTGAAAATAAGTACATATGATTGTCTCTGAAACTATAAAATAAGACAGAACAGAAAGAGAAGGGTAGAAGGTGACGCCAAGGCCCACGAACGTCTGCGGGTCTACCTCGAAGGCTCCTGAATAACTGGTTGAATGCTCCCTCCGTCAGTGCCCACCGGGTCCGGCTGCGAAGTCTGCACAACATAAAGAAGTACAGGTGTAGCATCAGTACAACCGACCACAAGTACTGAGTAAGTGACGAGCCTAACCTCGGCGAAGTAGTGACGAGGCTAGGACCGTCAACAATATATGTACCTGTGCAATTCTATATAATAACAAGAAAAATATCGACGAAAATAAATAGTATAAATAGATACGGGGAGAAACATGTTGGGGATAAGAGGGGCAACAAATACTAGCATAGTGGAAAAGGGTAACAACTGAAATGTAACAGTAAAAGCAGGAATTTAACGCCTCAGAAAAGATAATGAATAACACAAGGCACGGCATGTCCATTTGTGCATCACCTCACAAATCACTCGGCACTGAATGTCCCCTCGTGCATCAATAGTAACACATCGCCACGGCATGTTTCCTCGTGCGATAAACAATAACAGTCAACACGGCATGTCCCCTCGTATGATAAATAATAAACAATCAACATGGCATGTCCCCTCATGCGAAAAATAATAAACAATCAACACGTCATGTCCCCTCATGTGATAAATAATAAAAAATCGGCACGGCATATCCCCTCGTGCGATGAATAATAAACAATCAACGTGGCATGTCCTCTCGTGTGATAAATAATAAACAATCAGCACGACATGTCCCCTCGTGCGATAAATAACAAACAATGGGCAATATAATGTGCAACTAACAATAAGAAATCACAAGTGTACAAAAATACTCAATAAAATTCTATCGTCCCGGCAAGGGATTCAACTATAGCCAAACTCGCTTAAAAATACAATTTCAACAGTAAAAGCTTCAACTGAACAATTAATCAATAATTTCCCACGTCATGAAACAACGTCAATGCATCACTCCTAAATCACCAATTATTCATATTACAAAGAATATCAAGAACACGGTACAATTCATCACAATTGACTCATGGGCATGCTTGACCGCAACATATAGGCACTCGTCACCCCGCCTATACGTTGGACATGAATTACACATAGCAAATAAGACTCTATACCTAATCCCTCAAGCTAAGGTTAGGCCAAACACTTACCACGACTCCGAAATGCAAGTCAGGCCTCAATCACAGCCTTTCCTCTCGAATCCCACTCCGAGTCGATAATATCTATACCTAATTGATTTACTAACATCAATAATTACTCAATAAACCAATTCCAAAGCCTAATTATACATTCCCTATAATTCTTCCAAAAATACCACAATTCGACCCCAGGCCCGCATGCTCGAATCTCGAAAATTCTCGGAGGAATCACTCACCCATAGCCTAAGGATCATTAATATGAAGTTTCTACTTGAATTCATAGCATTAAACGGACAACACGCCAATTTCTCAAGAACCCTAAATTTACTACCCAATTCTTGATTTTCCATTAATTTAGTAGTAAACCCTATTAATAATTCATGCATGAAACTAGTATTAAGAAGCAATTAACTTATCTTAATAGTAGCTAGGTCATGGTGTGTTCTTCCCAAGCTCATAAGTCTCAAATGGAGTTTTTGGTATGAAGGGAATGAAGAAATCCCGAGTTTTTGGCATTTAAAATAGTATGGCCTATAGGGGTTCCGCACCTGCGGTCCCGCACCGGCAAGAAAAGGATCGCACCTGCGGAAAGTGGCAAGGTAGGCTGGGGTCGCACCTGCGGAGATGAAGACCGCACTTGCGGCTCCGCTCCTGCGGAAAAGGAGCCGCACCTGCGGAACCTCCGCACCTGCGAGGCTGGGACCCCAGGAGCGGTCCCGCACTTGCGGCTGGGCAACCGCACCTGCGGTAACACCAACAACAGCTGCACCAGCAGTTGTTCTAGCTGGTTTTTAGCCCCGTTGGGTGTCCGGAATATACCAACAAATCCTAAATCATAATACGGACTCGCTCGAGCCTTCGGAACACCCAAAACAACGCTAAATCTCAAAATCACATCCCAAAACCCCTAAAAATCCTAACTTAAGAAACTTCAAGTTCTTGATTCTATAACAATGCACCGGACCGACCTATACAACTCGAAATGACATCAAATTTTGCAGACAAGTCACAATTGATATAACGGGGCTATTCCCAGTCTCGAAATCACATTCAGACCTCGATAACATAAAATCTTGTTCCAAACCAAATCTCAAATTTAAGGAAAATCCTTATAACTTCATTAACTCTCAATTTCCCATATTCGATCTGAAACACGTCAAATCAAGTCTGTTCCTTACCAAATTTCATCGATAACTCAAATAACACATATTGAACCTGTTCCGGGCTCCGGAACCATAATACGGGCCTAGCAACATAGGTTTCAAATCAAATTCCATTTTCAAAAGTCTTTATTATTTTCAGGAAACGATTTTCTTCAAAAATTCATTTCTCGGACTTGGGACCTCGGAGTTTGATTTCTGGCATACGCCCAAGTCCTATATTATTCCTTTTACCAAACATGTTGACCAAAGTCAATTGTATTCTAATAATTACTGCAAATTCAACTTATTATCAAATTTCCACATAAAGTCTTCCTGATTATGAGCCCGGCTACGTATGCATATCGAGGTGAGATTAACGGAGGCTCTCGGGGCCTCAGAACACAGTTTTAGCTAAATTTACACAGGATGATCTTTTGGGTCATCACACATTCAGATGGTCTGATGAGTGTGAGGAGAGATTTCAGAAGCTCAAGTCAGCATTGAACACAACTTCGGTATTGGTTTTGCCTATTGTTCAGGTTCTTATACAGTCTACTGCGATGCTTCTAGAGATGTCTTGGGAGCATTATTGATGCAGGACCGTAGGGTGATTGCCTACGCGTCTAGACAATTGAAGGTGCACGAGAAGAATTATCCAGTGCACGATCTTGAGTTAGCTGCCATTGTCCATGCCTTGAAGATTTGACGGAATTATTTGTATGGAGTGCAGTGTGAGATTTTCATTGATCATCATAGCTTGTAGTAGCTGCTGAAGCAAAAGGACTTGAATTTGCGTAAGAGAAGGTGGTTAGAGATTATCAAGGATTATGAACTAACTATTTTGTATCATCCGGGGAAGGCCAATGTAGTGGTCGATGCTTTGAGTCGCAGAGCCGAGAGTTTGGAGAGTCTAGCCTACCTTTCAGCAGTAGAGCGACCTTTAGCACTTGATGTCCAGGATTTAGCGGGTCAGTTGGTAAGATTGGATTTGTCAGAGCCTCCGCGGGTATTAGCTAGCATGGCTTCCCGGTCTTCTCTTTATGATCAGATTAGAGCACGCCAGTATGATGACCGGCACTTGTTAGTTCTTCAAGACAGGGTCCGTCGAGGTGATGCCAGGGATGTGACTATTGGTGATGATGGAGTTATGAGAATGCAGAGCCGTATTTGCGTGCCCAATGTGGATATACTTCGAGAGTTGATATAAGCAGAGGCCCAGAACTTGCGATATTCCACCAATCTGGGTGCTGCAAAGATGTATCAGGATATGAGACAGCAGTATTGGTTGAGGCGGATGAAGAGAGATATTGTTGAGTATGTAGTACGGTTCCTCAACTGACAGCAGGTCAAGTATGAGCACCAGAGACCAGCTGGGTTACTTCAGAGGTTAGATATTCCAGAATGGAAGTGGGAGCAGATTACTATAGACTTTTTAGTTGGGCTTCCACGAACTTCGAAGGGTGTTGATACTATTTGGGTCATTGTGCATCGGCTGACCAAGTCCGCGCACTTCATTCCTGTTAGTACTACTTATACTTCGGAGCGGTTAGCTGGTATCTACATCAGGGAGATTGTCCGGTTGCACAGAGTTTTGGTTTTTATCATTTCTGACAGAGGTACTCAGTTCACATCTCAATTTTGGAAGGCCGTTCAGAGTGGTATGGGTACTCAGGTAGAGTTGAGCACTGCATTTCATCCTCAGACCCACGGCAGTCGAAGCGGACTATTCAGATTTTAGAGGACATGTTGTGTTCCTGTGTGATTGATTTTGGTGGTTCATGGGGTCAGTTTCTGCTACTTGCGGAGTTTGCATATAATAACAGCTACCAGTCCAGCATTCAGATTGCCCCATATGAGGCACTATACGGTCGGAGGTGCAGATCTCCGGTTGATTGGTTCGAGCCCGGTGAGGCTAGACAATTAGGCACAAATTTGATTCAGGAAGCATTGGAGAAGGTGAAGTTAATTCAAGAATGCCTTCGCACGGCGCAGTCTAGGTAGAAGAGTTATGCGGACCAGAAGGTCCGGGATGTGTCTTTTATGGAAGATGATAAGGTACTACTGAAGGTATCACCCATGAAGGCTGTTATGAGGTTCGAAAAGAGGGGAAAGTTGAGTCCCCGGTTTATTGGTCCTTGTGAGGTACTTCAGAAGATTGGAGAGGTGGCTTATAGACTTGCTTTGCCACCCAGCTTGTCGAGTGTTCATCCGGTATTTCATGTTTTGATGCACTGGAAGTATGTTGGTGACACATCCCATGGTTTAGACTTCAGCACAGTTCGGCTTGAGGGTCATATGTCATATGAGGTAGATCTAGTAGCAATTTTGGATCGTCAGGTCAGAAAGTTGAGGTTTAAGGATATAGCATCAGTGAAGGTACAATGGAGAGATCAGCCAGTGGAGGAGGCTACTTGGGAGACCGAGCGGGAGATGCAGAGCAGACATCCTCACTTGTTTGAGACTCCAGGTATGTTTCTATACCCGTTCGAGGACGAACGTTAGCTTAAGAGGGGCAGAATGTAACGACCCGATCGGTCGTTACGTAGAATCTGCATTATATTTATTGTTATTGCCTTTTCATAGGTCGGTTATACTATTTATGATGTGTTAGAGTCAGTTGGCTCGGGTTCGGAATGGTTGTAGTGAGAATTGAGACACTTAGTCTCTAAAAATAGCTTTATAGTTGGAAAAGTCAACTGAGAGTTGACTTATGGGTAGACGACCTCAGAATGCGGATTTTATGGCACGGATAGCTTCATTAGGTGATCCAGGACTTATGAGTGTGTTCGTAATATTTTTGCGATGTCCGGTGTAGAATTAGGTTTGAATTTGCGAAAGTTAGTTGTAAAGACCCGTAAAATTTGTTAACTAAAAACGATACCCGGATAGGTCCCCATGTTGATATAACTGTAGGAATTCTTAAATCGGACCATTTTGGAGTGAAAAGTACCCCAGGACTTAGAGGATTTGATTTCTCAGATTCGTGCGGATCTGCGGTCCACTATGTGGTCGCAGATCAGGTATGCGGACCGCATAGTGGTCGCATACTTGGACAGTTTGCTGTCCATTTTGAGGACAACTATGCGGCCCAAAATGTGATTGCATTTTCATGAATGTGGGCCGCACAGTTGTCTAATTCTTGCTCTTGCGTTTTGCGGAGGGAGTTATGTGGTGCACTATGCGATCGCATAATAGGTATGCGGACCGCATAGTTGCCGCATACCCGGGCAGTCTGCTTCTCTTTTTGGCCCAGCTGAGGTCCAATTATGCGGCAGGTTTGCGGACCGCATAACCGAAATGCGATCACATTCGAGAGCGCAAACCTGCATCGGGGCTTCTCATTTTCTAATTTTAAAACCCGACCCCCAGCCTAATAAAACACCCATCCCCTTCATTTTTAACTATAATCTGGTAAATTAGAGAGAAGTAAGAGTGATTCATGATAGAGAAAGTCCCCACCTTCACCAATTTGATTCTCCATCGTCACTCAGGCCTGGAATCGATCGAGTAAGACGTCATCTTCTTCACCATAAGAGGTATGCTTCCACCCCATTACCCTTAATTCTCATATTCTAGTTGAAATGAAACACACATAGGTTAGATCTTGGAGATGGGGTTGAGAGTCTTGCATGCATGTAATTAATTTACCATAATCTAGTAAGGGGAAGTAGGTTGGAGTGATCTTCCACTAAAAAGGGGTTATGAAATCTAAAGGAACACATAGCGTTTGATAAACTGCCCAAATGAGTTCAAGACATGTTCATGATTCTTAATTCTAAGTTTAAATGTGTCACATTGTGAATTAGATTGAAGGTGCTAGAAGGTCCGGTGATTTGAGATAGAAATTAAGGAAAAATCCCAATTTGAGGTATGTATGGCTAACTCTAATTTTCATAGGATAAACCCGTTGTGTTCACTTTCCGGGTACGACTCTCTTGTTGATTATCTATGGGATTTACGTGTTTTATATGTCTAATTGAGAAATTCTTGCTTCTATGCTATTCCATGTACTACCATGTTGTTATGCTATTTGAGTGTAAAAATTGTGATCATCATGTTCCCTCATTTACTATGTGTGTGACCCTCCTATGTGATGAGTGTGGGAAATGTGAAAGGTTGGATTTATATGAAATATGAATCAATGGATTGGGTTGTTATGGAATATGAATTAAAGGATTGGATTGACATGAAATACGAATCAAGAGATTCTAACGATATGAAAGATGAGAAAAAGAATGTAATGATGTGTGATGGGAATTAAAAGCTGGGAAATGATAAAAATGACCTAAAATATCTATGAATCGACAGGAGAATGTCCTAGTGTGAGATGGCCTATCCGATCGGGTCGGGGTCGGATTCCATGACGTACACATGGAGACATGATATTGTGATATGATGATGATTTTAGCCTCACAATTTCAGTTGAGATGGCCTAGCCGATCGGGCAGAGATTGGACTCTATGTGAACATGCCACGGTAGTGATATGAGATGTGATGATTATACGGGGCTCACCTAGGATGGATTAGCCGATCGGTAAGAGATCAGACTCCGTGTGACAATGACATGGTGGATCAGTAATAATAATAACAATATGAACTTAAAAGAACATTAACCAAAAGATTGCAAAACGGGATGAGGGATGTGGTAATTCTCGTTTGTGTTTTCCCTTGCTTCGGTGTATTGTTGTATGATGTCTCTATTTGTGTTCTTGACTGTTGATGTTTATCCTATCTAGAGTAGGTTTGTTCATACATACTAGTACTATTCAATGGTACTAACGTCCCTTTTGTCGGGGGCGCTACATCTTTTATATCGATGTAGGTGGTTCTGTAGCAGGTAGCGCCGATCGCCGATAGTGGTGCTTTCCCCTCCTTCCTTCCAGCAGCTCTGGTCAGCCCAACTTCCTCTCGAGGACGTGTGTAGTTCATGTTGACTTTATTTTGTATATGTTGTTTCTTTTTAGGTATAGCTGGGGCCTTGTTGCTGGCTAGTCCATGTACACTTCTCCGTACTCTTAGAGGCTCCGCAGACATTATGTGGGTTGTAAATATATTTTGGGTAGCTGTTGTACTTACTCGTAATCGTGGTCCCGTATCGAGAATGTTGTATTTAGTATGTATGTTTTGGGAAGATCTAATGTTAAAACGTTAAAAGAGGAAAAATGGACTTTATGTTGTGAATACACGTTTTGATTCTCTCTTGCTATTTTATATAAGTAATTTATGCTATAACCACGGGGAAACGAGTCGGGTAGGAAGGACAAATCAGGTTCGCTTGGCCGGGTTCATTTGGTTAGGCGCCGGTCCCGTCCCTCGATTTTGGGGCGTGAAAAATTTGGTATCAGAGCCTAAGGTTTAAAAGTGTCATAGGATGTCTCGGAGCCGTGTCTAGTAGATCCCTTCTTATCGGTGTGTTGTCGACCACATCTGTAATTAGGGGGCTGCATGGACATTTAGGAATACTACCCTTCATTGTTATTCTTTATCGTGCGATGGAGTGAAAAGTGAGGTGGTTTCTCTCTTACTCATGCATTGTTTTAACTTTCAGTAAATGACACTCAAGAAGAAAGCTCGGCTCGGCCTAGAGGACGATGCCACCGCAAGTGTGGCCATAAATTTGCAATCTGTTGGTGCGGGTGAGCAAACCACCGGGTCTCTGATGCTCATACTTCACCTGTTGATAATTCAAGAACCGAGCCATTTAAGCACTATATCCTTCTTCATCCTCCTCCACCAATAATGCTATCGCATGTCCTGGTACATCTTGGCAGCGCCCAGGTGAATAAAATACTGAGAACTGTGAGCCTCCTCAAGGATCAACTCACGAAGCACATCAACGTTAGGCACACACATACGACATTGCATCCTCAAAATGCCGTCATCTCCAACTATAACCTGCTTGGCACCATCGTGTCGAACTGTGTCCCTAAGGACCATCAAGTGCGGGTCATCATATTGCCGATCTCTGAAACGCTCAAATAAGGAAGACCGAGCGACTGTACAAGCTAGAACACGACAGGGTGGTGAAATATCCAACCTCATAAACTGATTGGCCAAAGTCTGAATATCTGAAGCTAGTGGCCTCTCACCGACTGGAATGAACGCAATGTTGTCCATACTCACTGCCTTCCTACTCAATGCATAGGCCACCACATTGGCCTTTACCGGGTCATACAATATAGTGATATCATAGTCGTTCAATAGCTCCAACTATCTACTCTTCCTCAAATTGAGATCCTTCTGCTTGAACAGATACTGAAGGTTGCGATGATCCGTGAAAACCTCACACGACACGTCATAAAGATAGTGCCTCCAAATCTTCAGCGCGTGAACAAGGGCTACCAACTCTAAGTCATGGGCATGGTAATACTTCTCATGAACCTTCAACTGACGAGACGCAATGCAATCACCCTGCCCCTGCATCAATACTGCTCCGATCCCAACCCGAGAGGCATCACAATATACCGTGTAAGATCTTCAACCCGATGGTAATACCAATATCGGTGTTGAAGTCAGGGCTGTCTTGAGCTTCTGGAAGATAGCCTCACTCTCGTGCGACCATCTAAATGGGACACCCTTCTAGGTTAACCTATTCATCGGGGATGCTATAGACGAAACCCCTCCACAAACCGACGGTAATTACTCGCCAAACCTAATAAGCTCTTGATCTCCGTGACTGAAGTGGGTCTAGGCAAGTTATTGACTGCCTCAATCTTCTTAGGATCCACTTGAATACCCTCTGCTGATACGACGTGACCCAAGAAAGCAACTAAATCCAACCAAAACTCGCACTTCAAAAATTTAGCATACAATTAATTGCCCCTCAAAGTCTGGAGCACTATCCGGATGTGCTGCTCATGTCCTCCCGACTAGGGAGTATACCAAGATGTCATCAATAAACACAATCACAAATGAATCCAGGTAGGGTTTGAACACTAGGTTCATCAAGTCCATAAATGTTGCACGGGCATTGGTCAACCAAAAAGACATCACCAGAAACTCATAGTGCCTATATCGCGTCCGGAAAGCTGTCTTAGGGACATCAGATGCCCTAATCCTCAAATGATGGTAGCCAGATCTCAAATCAATCTTTCAAAAAACCTTGGCACCCTAAAGCTTATCAAAAAAATCATCAATCCTTGACAACAGATACTTGTTCTTGATAGTGACTTTGTTCAACTACCGATAATCTATACACGTCCTTATAGATCTATCCTTCTTCTTCACGAACAAAATCGGCGCACCCTAGGGCGAGACACTAGATATAATGAAGCCCTTATCAAGCAAATCCTGCAACTGTTCCTTCAATTCTTTTAACTCTGGTGGGGCCATCCGGTATGGCGGAATAGAAATGGGTTGGGTGCCTGGTACCAGATCAATGCAAAAGTGAGGAAACTCATGAACAACAGGCACATAATCTATAGAAGGAACCTCAGCACTAGAATCACGAACATAAGCCAGGCCAAACACCTCTTCTCGACCATACGCCGAGCCTTCAAATAAGAAATTACCCTGCTGGAAGAGTGTCCAGGTGTCCCTCTCCACTCTAATCAAGGCAACCATGGCTAGGCTAAGGTCATTAACTTAGCGTGACAATCCAAAATAGCATGGTAAGGTGACAACCAATCCATGCCCAATATAACATCGAAATCAACCATATCAAGGAGCAAAAGATCTACATTGGTCTTAAGACCTCCAATAACGACCACACACGAGCGATACACCCGATCTACAACAATAACATCCCCCACGAGCATGGACACATATACAGGGGCGCTCAAAGAATCATGGGGCACAACCAAATATGAAGCAAAATAAGATGACACATAGGATTAAGTAGACCCCGGATCAAATAGAACTGAAGCATCTCTACTGCAAACTGAAATAGTATATGTGATAACAGCATCGGAGAACTCAGCCTGAGGTCCGGCTGGAAAGGTATAACATTGGGGCTGGGGCCCACCACCCTCAACTATGTCTCTAGGACGACCTCTGACTGGCGGGCCTCCACCTCTAATAATCTAGCCCCTACCTCTGGTTACTCGACCCCTAGCTTTGGCTGGCTTGATAGGCAGTGCGGCAGCTGGTGCCGGAACCATGGCACGAGAATTCTGGTACTGAGAACTACTCGATGCATGAGGGCAATATCTAGCAATGTGCCTCGGGTCACCACAAGTATAACATGACCTCGGCTGCTATGACTGCTAATCGGAAAACTGGCCATGTCGACCTGAATAACCACTCTGGAAACTCCGAAGAGGAGGTGCACTAATAGGAGCTGGCTGATCAGAATAAGGCATATAAGAGCCACGACCGCCTGAGGCACCATGGAATGCCTGAAGTGCTAAATGAAATGTCCTAGAAGAATGGCCTCTACCATAAGTACCCCTGCCTCCAGATGAGGCACAGCTGACCCTACCGGAATGGCGGGGTCTCTTGTCCGATCCCTGACCATCCAATCCGAGAACCATGTTAACTCGCATGGCCATATTGGCCACGTCTTGGAAAGAAATATCTCTTCCCGTCTCCTTAGCCATCTGCAATCTGCTAGGATGAGCAAGACCCTCAATAAACCTACTCACCCTCTCTCTCTCTCTCTCTCTCTCTCTCTATGTGTGAGTGGGGGGAGCAAAAGAACAACATGACGTGCCAAATCCACGAAGCGAGTCTCATACTGTGTAACAGTCATGCTGCTCTACTGGAGACGCTCGAACTGACGGTGGCGATCCTCTCTAGTAGTGATAGGCAGAAACTTCTCTAGGAAGAGATGTGAGAATTGATCCCAAGTAAGGGCAAACGACCCAGCTGGTCTAGTCAACAAATAATCCCTACATTCATAGTCCAACGGGAACTTGCATCATGTTTATATTATGCAATATACGTTCGTTCTTTATTTGCAGGTAACTCGACTGGAACAGCCAACCAGGAAAGAGCGGACCACTCCAGTTCTTCGACACAACCCCGAAAGATCTTTGTATTCTTACCCCACCATGCACCTTGTGTCCGTTCTTGTAAAACATCGTCGATATATTTCGCCGATGACTACGGAACTACAGGCGGCCTGATTCCTGTAAAACCAGGGATATGTAGGCAGCTCAGAAACCAGGGTGCGGCCGAATTCAATCCCGCAGCTTCATCTCAGGTAAAAATTGGCCATCATGTCTTTACCCGACAACTCTTTCATCCTTCCCGGGTAAAGAGTGGCAACTGTTAATACCCAATTTTTCCTCAAAATTATTTTAAACTTGCATATAAGTTTTCAAAATCATTATTTGTAATAGTGAATATTTTTCCTAATTTTTACATTTTTATTTGAAGTATTCCCTATTTATTACTGTTTTCATATTTTTATAATTCATAAATTACGCTCTAAATAATCTCAAAATATTTTTTAATTTAATATGTCATTTATAATCACTTTTTACTTATTAAAATTCAATTATTTTATAAATTGGCCAATTGAGTACTATTTAGTTTCAATTACAATCATTTTTGCAATTATGGCCTAATTAGTCATTATATACTTTTAAAAGTCGAAATTCATGCTTCTTACATTTTTTATATTGTTTAATTACTGTAGTTTTTCTTATTTTTAACTTAAAATTTTGCCATAATTGAACCCCAACCCAGATTTAATTAAAACTACCCAGCCCAAATTAAAATTCCCGACCCAATCCCTGGCTTTATCTGAGCCGTTGATCAAATATGATCAACGGCCCAGATCAACCCATACCAAAAATATCATTTAACCTAACCCCTGCCCCACCCGTTCGTTTTCCTTCGAGACCTTTCATCTCTCATCTCTCTATCTCTCAGTTACTCTCTAGAAATCTCCCCTCCGATGGGTCTGTTCCCCTCTCCGGCCGGTTCTCTCACCGGAATCCATGGCTCCTCACTACCTCTTGGTCATCTACTCACCTCTCACTCGCTCAATGACGCCCTGAGTTCTTCACAACGGGCCTGGAGCAGTCCGCTTGCCTCCGTTGAGCCTCTTTCCACTTTCCGGCCAATCCCCGGCTATTTGAGTAAGTTTACATGTTTTCCGGCCTAATCTATGCCATCTCTGAGGATTTTCCCTCTTTTACGGGTTTCACAAAACCCTAACCATCTGCATTTTTGATTTTGTCTTAATGTCTACTTACGTTCTTACATTATTATGATATTTTCCCATGGTTTTCTCTGGAAAATCATTTTTCTTTTAATGATTTCAACACTAGGGCTCTTAACCTTGTCTTCAAAATGATTTATTCTTGGTTTTAGTTATCTATATCATGTTTAAGTAATTATTTCGTGATTTATTGTTATTCAAACTGCTATTGATGAAACCTTAATACTCTAGGTCGATCTTTGTTATGTGTACTCGTTTGTTCTTGTTCGATTCAGTTCTATAATTTCTAATTCTCCTGCTATTCTATGAGCATCTTTTTTATTGATCAGTACTGTTGTTTAAATACTTATTGAGTTTAACCATTTACCTCACTGATTATTTTACTTGTTGATTTTATACTGATTTTTCGTGATATTTCCTGAAATAACACAATTGTGCATTTTCCTTTTATAATGTTGTACCAATTTCGAATTCCTTTTATATTTATGTGATATTTTCCTTAAATACACAATTGTGTATTTTCGTTTTATACTGTTGTACCAATTTTTGAAATCCTTCCACGTTTATGTGATGCTTTCTTTTATTTTCTTCGGATTCCCTGTGATTTCCAGTCTTCTTAGTTGATTGCTAAGTTGATTACCCTATTTTTATTGCTTAATGTGATATTACTACAGCATGCCTTAAATAACTCACTATGTATCTAGATCTATTTGTGCACTATATGACTTCCTTGTTCTATTTTTGGGGGAATCAGTCATATTGGACTGATTCCTTGCCTTATTTCATCTTGATAGTATCGTTTGAATTAGAATCCCTTGATTAAAGGGGTCCTGTTATCTTTAATTGATATTGATTGATTGCTACTACCATAATTTGCTATGTGCTACTCATTTTTCAAAACTATATAAAGAGTTGTTTTCCCTCTTTGCAAACACTAAAATTCAGATTCACACTGAAATACAGACACTGACTCAGACACTTCACACTGAGTTCTCACAATACGTACTGAGCAATATTGCTCTAAACTCTTCTGTGCTTTCATCTCTACTTGTTCTTTGCATCTGTTATTGACTACCCAGTCAGCTTAAAGCTAAGGCTGAGTATCCCCCTATTGTTCTTGTGCCCTGCTGTTGCTATCTCTCTCATTCGGCACATTGCCTGCTGTTGCTCTCTCATTCTGCTGCTATTGTCCTTTGTTGCTCTCTTGTTCTGCATACTGCTATTTGCTACACCACCTCTTGCACTTTGCTATTCTTTACTACTCAACTGGTATGTTTCTACTTTAATATTATAGTATTACACACAATATGCTCTAGTTCTTTTTTATTTACTTATTTTTCCTTATGTTTTTTATCTTATGAATCTACTGCCTTCCATGTAATTAACAGGACTCTGTAATGTCCTTTCCGTTTTGCTATCCTGATTTTCCCATGTGATTCTCTATAACTATTTGAGTCTTGTGTAATTAGCATATCCCTGCTCTTCCTCTTAGCCTAATATGTCTCATGTTTGTGACTCTATGTGAGACTTATGCAACTAGTATGCTCACTTATTTGTAGTTTGATGTTTCTCTTCTCAATATGACTACTGTTACATGCTTAGATTCCTATGTTATAAACTTGCCCCCCTTCACATGATGTCTAAATGTTGTATAACTTTGACTCTATACTTGATATGTGACTCTGTGTGATATGTAATGTTTTGTGACCTGTAACTCTATTCTTCTGCTACCTTGTGAGATCACCTGTCCCCAACTCCCTACCCTTGTTTTTGTTTGTTTGCTTGAACTCTGCATATCTGTTGAGTTATGGTCGGTCTGCTTTTTCTCTTTTGCAAACTGGTTTTCATACAACTCATCCATTGTCCTCTAAAGTTATATTTCAAAACCGTTATTTCAAACTTCTTTCAAATTCAACTCTTTTAAACTACAAAGCACTTTCACAACTCCTAGAAACTTAGGTTCCACCTCCTCAATGTAAACACTTCTTAGGGAATCTTGAGTTCCCTCTGAACTTTGATACATTGAGGTTGGTAACTCTACACTGCACCAATCTCAACTTTGACAAACTGCTGGGTGCTGGTATTGGCCAGGGCCCTTATAAGAACCTTTGGGAGCTTTCCTGCACCTCTGGAAGATTGGGCCTATGTGAAGGCTCCCTATAGAGTAACTTCTTGTTTTCTTTCAGTTACTGTAATTCATTCGATATTTGGGCTGTAATAACTTGTAAACAGACCGCTTGGGCTATATAGTGAAATGGGTGGGGGAATATGCATGTTTAGCTTCCACAATGGGTAGAGAACATGTTCATAGGATTTATTTACCTTCTTGTGCAATAGAATAATATGTTTAGGACATGCACTGCATATCTTAGAAATCCTATTTTTTAGGTCTTTCAGTTTCAGCATGTCATTCATTCCTCTCATGATCCTGATCAATTAATAATGAACAAATAAACTATCATTGTTCATAATCATGGCATTCTAGAAACCGTGTTATTAGGAACCCTTTGTGCATTAGATATACTGCTGCTAGGGCTATACTTGTTCGAGTTTCAATCGCTAAACCACTACTTAGCATGCTTAATCTAATAGAATCTGGCCAATTATTTTAAAACAAACTTTTCTGCAAACATGTTTAAAATCAGAGTCTGAGCATGTATGTCACCCTTAAAACAATTAGGCAATGTTAAGACGCCTAGGCAAGCCTTAGGTTTAACACTTAATTGAATCGAATCTACCAGACCTCTATTAATCTGCCCTTTGTAAATCCATAAACTTTGATGTTCCTGCCCCTTTCCTAGAAATATGTTCTGTTTGTCTAACTCATGTATTTCGCTTTAAAAACAACTCTTAAACAATGCATTTTCTTGTTCCTCAATCACGGATTTCTGACTTCTGATCTAGCTCCAAACTGTTAAGTTTCAAATCTGCTGTATTACTCCTAAAGTCTTTTCTGAACTATTTGTTTAAAACAAAAACAGTCTTACAAATTACTGAATTTTCAGTCCATTACTGGATTTTCGAATTTCAAATAACTAATGTACCTCTGCTCATTTTGCTGCTTTCCAAAAGTATTCCGAGTAATTGTATGCTCCTGAGGTAAAAAATGCTTTTGATACGTGTATTCATGCAATTACTATTTTAAATACTTCAGTTTTAACTCGTTCAGATTTGAACTTAAACTATTGCTCTTTTACTAAAACTCCCTTGTCTTGAAACTTCTCTTTCTGAGACTTTAATTGTGTTTGAGACGTGCCAATCATATGTCTACTTGTGGAGGTATCTATGAGCCTTTATTTGTCCCTATGTGTTCCCCATATGTGCAGTCCTACTTGTTTTTTGTATGTCGCTTAGTATTTTGACCTTTAAACCTAAGGGTTCTGCCTAGTTCCCACATTATAGGATTAATGGTCCTAATCTCCCTCCAGAACTTATAGGATGGGACAGGTAATGGCACACAATAAGCATTCGTGACCAACACACGTGTTTTAAATAACCTTTACGGTGTGGGAAGAGTAGCATACGGATATGATGGCCGGTGCGCTAATACCACGTGTAGCCGCCTCCCCGAGGTGTGACATACCGGGTATTGCATTGAAGTGATCCGTATTAGTGTAATCCGAGGACACTTCTTTTCAAATGTTTTATGTTATTCAAAGCCTTTAAATATTTTCATACTTGTTTTAAATGCCCTCATATGTGAACCTTATTTGTTACTTGCTCGCTGTCCAAATTCACAGAACTTATTGGCTGAGACCCACAATTGTGGATCCTGAGGGGTGCCTAACACCTTCCCCTTGGGATAATATCAGGCCCTTACCCGTTCTCTGATAATGCAAACTAGTCTATGAGTTATCAACTCTAGGTGCCCTAACACACCGTTAAATCGTTAGGTGGCGACTCTTCCTTTTCTTTTAAAGGAGTTGTCCATAATATCTTAACCCGATCTATCCGTACCTAACCCGTGCGATAGAAAAAGGGGGACGCGATACATACTAGTCTGAATACTGGGGTGGAGTCCCTCAATAAAGCGACGAACCCTCTCTATGACTGTAGCCACCAAGGCTAGTGCATGCCGATCCAACTCACTGCAATAGACTGCATACTTCGACACAGTCATAGAACCCTGGCAGAGTTTCTCAAACTCTGGGTGCCAAGCATCCCTGACGCTATGAGGGACATACTTACGCAAACATATATCTGAGAACTGAGTCTAAGTGAGTGAGGCTGCCTCGTCCGGACTACTCAGCTCATAGAAACGCCACCACTGTTATGTCGCTCCTCTCAACTAGAAAGCGGTGAAAGAGATCCCACTCGTCTCCCCTATGCCCATAGTGCGGAGGATACGATGAAACTCCTCAAGAAAACCCTGAGCATCCTCTGAAGCTAATACGCTGAAAGTCGGTGGGTGGTACTTATTGAACCTCTCAAGTCTGAGATGCTCTGCCTCAGAAGCAGCTACCCTGGTCTCATGCTGAACTGGATCCACTGGGGCCAAAGGAATTGTCATGACCCAAATCCTAATTCAAGTCGCGATTGCGCCCAACATCGGGGTTAGACAACCCGATAAAACCTTCACTAAGTGATACCCTTCCCATTTGGTCAAACAAATCAATAATTACCAGTTTAAAACAACTAAAATGATACTAGCCTTGAGTGAAGGTAAAATCATAGTAATTACAAGGCCAAAATAAAACATATACATAGATATACAACTCAAAACCCAAAATATATACCGCGTGTGTGCCAGGAACTAGTGTCACGAGTGTCACGGGCAACTACTGAATATACAATGACTACAATATATACAGGGTCTTAGCTTGAATGAAATAGACAGAGAGTATAACAAAAGAAATTCCAGGGTGCTGCTATGAAGTCGCCAGAAAAGCGGCTCACCGTGAAGTATGACCACGCTATCAATATCTAGCACCAGCTTGAAAATCAGATGGACCAGCCTCTGGACCTGTACAGTCAAGTACACAAAGGAAAGAAAGTGTAGCATGAGTACATATATATAAATATGTACCCAGAGAGTATCCCGTCTAAACTCGAAGAAGTAGTGACGAGAGGTCGACTACTCACTAAGGTCCAACAACATAATATAGAATGAGATAAGGATAAAGCAATAGGCATGCGAAACAGTAAACAACAAGTATATGAACACATAGTGTAACACAAGTAAGAACACCAAGTACAATTCCTCTTATTCAACAATACCTTGCCAATACTGTCATATGTGATCCAGACTCAAGTGTACATATATCGACACAGAGAAGACAACCGGCCGGAGTCATAAGGTAGGTCATAAGGACTGAGGTTATAAGCTCCCCACGATCGCGAATCATACTTGCGACTCGTGTGCTGACTCGATGGTAATAAGCTCCCTACGATTGCGCATCATGCCTGCGACTCGTGTGCTGACTCGATAGTAGTAAGCTCCCCACGATCGCGCATCATGCCTGCGACTCGTGTGCTTACTCGATAGTAATAATCTCCCCACGATCGCGCATCATGCATGCGACTCGTGTGCTGACTCGATAGTAATAAGCTCCCCACGATCGCGCATCATGCCTGCGACTCGTGTGCTGCCTTGATAGTAATAAGCTCCCCACGATCACGCATCATGCATGTGACTCGTGTGCTGACTTGATAATAATAGTATTCACATGTAGGTACCTACGGGTACCGACTCGACTGTGAACTCAACAGGATTGTGTCAACATCATATCACTGATAGCCAATTAGGATTTACATCATCATATTTTTTTTACCTCTCCCATGTCATTTTAACAATGAACACAATTTATAATACATACAATGGTTCAAATAAGGCACGAAATGGCATGCTCGTGGGTCCTATGGCTACCCGACTTAGCAATATAGTCTCCACGTACGGACTCCCGTCACTTGGTATGTACGCGGACCCCTCAACATGTACACATAGCAAACAATGAACCTACGGGGACATTTCCCCCTTACAAGTTTTGAAAGGAGACTCACCTCGTGACGATATCACCCCTCGGATCAAGGATGCGCCCGAATCTCCGAAATTCACCCTCGATGGCTCGCAACTAACCAAACATGGTATAATTGAATTAATTTAGGTTCCAAGAAGAAGAATTAACAAGAAATCCTAAAATTAAGCATTCTTGACAATTTCCGAAATTTCGACCCCGGGCCCACACGTTTGGATTTTGAAAATTCTTGAAGGAATCACCTACCCAAAGTCTAAGGATCGAAGTTATGTGATTTATTCAAGGATTCATAGCCTCAAATGAATAATTCACCAATTTATTCAAAGCCCTATAATTTCCATCAAAATTTTATGGTTTTTGATTCTTTAGGGATTAAACCCGTTGAATTCTATGCATAATAGTGAAAAATAGAAGAGAATTACTTACCTCTACAGTGGGTGGACGTGGGAGGTGTTTCTCAAACTTGGATGCTCTTTAATGGAGGTTGATGGTCGATAAAAATGAAGAAAACTGGTATTTTTGGACATTTTAAGGGGCTGGCAACAGTGATTTCTGCATCTGCAACCTTGGGACCGCAGGTGCGGTCTCGCACTTGTGAGAACATCATCTCCCATGCGGAAAAGGGCCTGGGACCCTAGGCATCGCACCTGCAGAAAAGGAGTCCGCACCAGAGGTCCCGCTCTTGCGGAAGAATGGTCGCGCCTGCGATGGGGGTCGCACCCGCGACTAAGAGACCAGAAGTAGCTGCACCAGCAATGGTTTTTTGCTAGTTTTTGGCCTCGTGCGGTGTCCGGGAGGCACCTGGGACCACTCGAGCCCCCGTCAAAACATACCAACAGGTCCCAAATCATTATACGGACTTGCTCGAGCCTACGGAACACTCATAAGATCGCTAAAAGTCAAATTTCTATAATTCATTTCATTGTGCCGAACGGGTCTATGCTACTCGGAATGACCTCAAATTTTGCAAACAAGTCATAAATGACTATACGGAACTATTCCCCATCCCAGAATTCCGTTCGGACTTCGATAACCTAAATTCTTATTTCAAGCCAAATTCCAAACTTAAGGAAATCCTAATTTCCATTCCGGGCGCCGAAATGCTCCCGGGTCATCAGAAACCCGAGCCGAACATACGCCCAAGTCAGAAATCATCACACGGAGCTACTAGAGCTATATGAACTCGATTCCGAGGTCGTTTGCTCAAAATGTTGACCGAAGTCAAACTTGGCCAAATAGGCCAACCTTAAGAAAACAAGTGTTCCTAAACCACTCAAATAATTTCAAAATTACAAACCACATGCTCCCGCAAGTCATAAAGCACGAGTAGCTGCTATGGAAGGTTTCATTTAAGGGAACGGGGTCGTAATACGCAAAACGACCGGCTGGGTCGTCACAGGAATAAACTCTGGGCCCTGATCAATCTGGACCCTCTACTCGGGAGTACGGGCTGCGGGAGTCTATGCCCCTCCCCTGACGTGAGATGTGGAGGGAGCTATCAGAATCACTCCAGCCTGAGCTAAAGTGCTGAACATGCTCATGAACTGAGCTAAAGTCTCCTGGAGGCTTGGAGCAACATTATCAACCTTCGATGCCGGCCCTCCAGCTGGAGCTGCTAGGGGCTCCTCTATCGCAACTCGTGCAGGTGCTCTGGCTGCACAGGGTGGTTGTCCTCCACCCCGTTCCCGGCCTCTGACGACTCTAGTAGGGGGCTCGGGTACCTGATCGTCAGATCTCCCAATACAGGTTCTCACCATCTGTGAGAAAGAATAGAATAGAAAATTTTAGAATTTTGATGTCAATAACTCGCACAACATGGACATCAAAGAAGTATGAATGTTCTTATTAGTTATATAGCCTCCTGAAGATAAGTAAAGGCATTTCCGTACTGATTAGCGAGACTCTAATAAACCGTCTTGTGACTCACGACTCTTATGAACGTAAAGCTCTAATACCAACTTGTCACGACCCAGTTTCTCCCTCCGTGAACTGTCGTGACGGCACCTAGTCTCTATGACTAGGTAAGCCTAATATTGCGAAAATGAAATAAAAACATAAAGGTAAAAGCCAACACATGTAATTAATAAACAGAAATGGTGCCACTCGACATATACAATGATCAATACTCCCAAAACCCAGAATGTTGCCAGTCACAAACATCTAAGAGTTTCTACTGCTCTATACATTAATGTGTGAAGAAAAATAGTGGAAGATTCTACACAATGGAATAGAAGGGTGTTACACCCCATGTTTTCGTACGAGAGAGTACGTCATAAGTCAATTGATGTAAGATCAGAAATAAGATTATATTTTTAAGCATATAAAGTAAGTTAATCATGTTACCTTGGAGGTTACAAATATTTAAGATCATGAATAACGAGTACCAAGAGGGTTGGAAATCTTAGAAGTTAAACCAATTGAAGAAAATAAGTTTCGTCGAAGGTCGACAAGTTTGGAATGTTATAACATATAATTTAGGGTGAGACAATGTTCTTAACATGATAAGGAAGTTATTCTATGAGTTATATTTGTTGTATGATAGTCGTGTGCTACGTTTTGAAGTAAAGCAAGTTGTGGAACAAAAGTTTGCAAAGGTCTTCATAAGTTACATTCATAATGTGCTGAAAGTTAGGTCCAATGTAACTGATATTTTCTTTCAATATACTTGAAATTATTGGATGATCTACCAACCAAATTGAAGATATATGAGTGTAGTTTCAAACTCATTAAACCGTTTGTATATACAATATCGGAGTAGAGAGATATTTGCATTTTAGCGAGACTGCGCCATCTAGCTCTCTATGGGACCCACATAGACGATTTAAGACATATGGATATTTATAAGATGCCTCAACCCCGTTTTTAGTCATTCTTTTTCAGTATATTCAGACCTTAGAACCCTAAAAAACACTCTCTCAAGTTTCTCTCATGATCCAAGACCCAAACAAAGGGCAAACAACACATATCAAGTGTCGGGAATCCCGTCGCGCTAGTAAGTTTCTTGTTCTTCTTGTTGTTGCTGATTTTTGGGTAGTTACAGCTCGTGTGGGATATTATTTTAAGTGTTTTATGTACTGTAAAAAAACTCTCCTATGATTTTCATACCAACCCTAGGTTATTTCAAGTCTTTCAAATGGATTACACCTTATTTCAACATCAAAAGTTAGTTCTAGTGAAGAATAACACCTCTTTGAGGTTGTGTTGTCATTGAGGATAGTTGTGGGCTGTGTTTTTTTGAATTTAAAGTTTTTGCTACTGGTTAAGATGAGTATAACAGCCTACTAATTGTGCTTAAGCTTTCTTGTATGTTGGTTAAGTTTTTAGGATAATAAACTACAAGATAATACTTGGATTAGCTTAAGTCACTTCTATGGTGTTGTATTGCCATTGAGGGTTGTTGTAAGCTAAATATAACTTGGATGTCAAGTTGAAGCTACTGTAGGATGTGTGTATATTATGTTATTTCAGGTGCTTAAGGTTGTATTGATGTATTTTAAGTTAAATGGTTAGACTAGACATGAATTAGTGAATAAAGTTGCCAATTGAAGAAAGATGGAGTTGTGGATTGTTTCCTTTCATAAAAATATACGGTATAAGGATGAAATCATTGGTGAATTACTTCATTATCATATTAATGATGTTTTTAAGTTAATGTAAGAAGTCTATAAGGTGTGATATGGTTATACGGATTCCAATCGAGCTTGCCGCTCAAAATGATTGTTGAACTAATCGGGGAGTTTATTGTGAATTATATTGTTGTCGTTTGGGATATTTGGTGAACTTTGGTAGCATAAGGGATGTAGTAAAAACAGGGGAGGTGTTGTCCGTTTTCTTGTAGAATATTGGTTTTGAAGTATGAGAGTTACAATGCTTATATGATGTTCTCATTGTGACGTAAGAAGATCATATTGAGCTTGGTTGACGATTGGAGAGAAGATTGCAAAGGTATGTTAAGGCTAAGTTTCGTCTTTCCTTTTAGCACGATTTCTGGGAAATTCCTAAGACGCCAAATATAATATTTTACTATTCCATAGCTAGAAAGACCTTCTGTGAAAGGCATTGGGATCGTAGCTGAAGTATTTTTATGATGTTATTAGGTTGATATTTCACTCATTCGGTTAAATAGGGTATTCGACATCTATATATGTCATTTTGTCGGCTTTCTTAACTATATGTCCATATATATGAATTCTTATTCGTCTTTGGGTTGTGTGACTTAAAAATAAAGGCATTTAGTATTTGTAATCAGTCCTTCTTCCTTGTTAAAATATATTTTAAAATCTCTAAAGTGATACGTCGATTTCCAAAAATCTCAAATATAATTTTTATGTTTAAACTACTAAAACACTTGATTTTTGAAATACTTGCTTTTACTAATTATCAAGAAATCAGGTATAAGGACTAAGTGAAGCACCTTAAGCTTTTTATGAACATCTTCAGAGTTAAGTTATCTTTCTAAAAGTCGAGTTAAGTTTTCAAGCTTATTCAAAAAACATATGAGGTTCCACGAGACATTTGTATGCGATACGAAGGTGATTATGAGATTATGAGAATAAGAGTATCAATGAGCCAAGATTGGCTAAGTTCTTGTTATGGCCTATTATGTGCATTCAAAGTTCATATCATACATGGCATATTATGCATGGACTTCGAGCTATAATCGGAGGTAAGGGGCCTATTTTCCCGAAAACTTTATATATTGTACAGATGGACACATGTTGGAAATATTGATACCGGTTAGCTACCGGGAGAGACTGCCATTGCTAGCATTTGGTTGGGTATGTCATGCATTTGCATCAATATATATGTATTCACGACATACGATTACACGAGCATACCATGCATATTTGATTACTATGAGGTCGGATGTCAGCCATGGAGGCTATCAGAGTTTCAGTGTCAGGTGGTATCTCTATTACCCTTTTTACATCAACTATGTATGATTCTACTTTCTGCCTTACATACCAGTACATTTTTATTCGTACTGATCTCCCATTGCCTAGGGACACTGTATTTTTGTTTCGTGTGTGCAAGTTCAGGTAGGGACTGTGATCGACCCCTCCGTTCGGATTTCGGGGTTCAGCTGCGAGTTGGTAAGCTCCACCTCTTCCTGGAGCTTTCATAGGATGGTTACTTTTGTTGTACAATTTGGGTATAGTCGGGGCCTTGTCCCGACAGTGCTTATGACACTCTTAGAGGCTATTGTGGACACAGTATTCTGGGTCTTTTTGCAGCTTTCAGTCTCCAGCCCATTGGCTTGGCATGTATATATATATGTGTGTAGGCATGTATGTCTTAAGTCGCGGCCTCGTCGGCCAGCTAGTACTTTATTATTTTGGCTTGTCTACCTTTTTTTATATGGCTTATTGTTATTCAGGTCATGACCTTAACGGTCCAGGCTTAGTCTTTCAGATGTTGTGCTGCCCGATCCGTTGGGCCCCCAGTTTAGTTAGCTAGTATGTTTAGTGGCTAACTCGATCGAATACAGTATCGAGTGTCAGTCATTCCTCCCCTAGTTTGGGGCGTGACAAAGGGGACTTCGAGGTCTGCGGACGTGGGTAGATGTACCTTGAAGTCTCTTGAAGCAGCGACCACACACTAGACTCGAGGTTGGTAGCTCGTATCTGGATCTGCACACGGAAAACATGTGCAGGAAAGGGAGTGAGAACACCACAATAGTACCCAGTAAGTGCCAAGCCTAACCTCGGTTGAATAGTGACGAGGTCAGGTTAGGGCCCTACTGGTATAAATATAATGTAATAAGGCAGAAGGAAATATTGCAGTAAAACTAATGTGGAAATTTATCAGGAATAGAATTCAATGAAAGCATACAGCTCAGAACACAGTAATAGCAACAGGGGATCTCCCGGGATACCGTCCCGTAGTCCCAAATGTAAATGTGCAGGAGGGTCTCCCAGGATACCATTCCGTAGTCCCAAAAGTAAATATGCAGTCCTGGGGGATATCCTGAAAATACTGTTCCGTAGTCCCAAAGTAAATATGTAGTACATGGAATCTCTCGGAATACCGTTTCATAGTCCCAAATTAAATATGCAGCTCAACCAATGTAAATAACAGATACATCAGGAAACCTAAAACTTAGACTAATTTCACATCAAGAACTCGGCAATTGCCTAAGTCCATTTTTCATGCGTTAAGCACCCGAAACTCTCTCGAGTCCCCCGATACCTTGAACAAACATACCAACCAATCCTAAAACACCATACAAACTTATTCAAGCCTTCAAACCACATCGAACAACCTCAAAAACACGAATTATGCACGTATTCAAGCCTCATGAACTTTGAGATTTCAAAATTCTGCAAACGACATCGAAACATATCAAATCTCGTACGAATTACCTAAACCTTTACACACAAGTCAAAAATGAAACTACGAACCTACTACCACTTCCGGAATTCCATTCTGGGCTTGATATCAAAATTTCCACTACCGAACAAAATCGCCAAAATTCCAACTTTTCCCAATTCAAGCCTTAATCTACTGCAGACCACCAAATCACATTCTGGATGCACTCCTTAGTCCAAATACACCTAACGGAGCTACAGTACCATCAAAATTTAAATTTGAGGTCGTTACATCTTCAGTATTTTCAGACAGTCAATGTTTTCAGTACTTCATTAGAGGCTTCATTGAGTAACAGTTAGATAGAGTCACATGCTTTTCGCGTTAAGTAATGTTGGCTACAGATATATTTCAGAATTATGTTAGTATTTCCTCACTTAAGTTATATCATTCAGACTTTCAGTACATCAGCATGTGTTAGTTTATCTTCCACATTAAGTATGTTATGATATCACATGTTGATTCAGCCAACCAGTTGGTTCGCTCAGTCATATGTAGTCAGGCACCGGGTGCCCTGTTATGCCCAGGAATAGGTTCGGGCGTGACAAAAATTTGTATCAGAGCAGTAGGTTCAAGAGTCCTAGGGAGTCTATGAAGCCGTGTTCAGTGGAGTTTCCTTTATATGTGTGTGTCGGCCATGCATATAAATGGTTAACTACCAAGACATTCAGGACTTTCTCATTTCTTTCTACTCTAGATCGTGCCATGAAGCTTAGAGAAATAGGTAGCCTTCTCTTCCTATCAAATTCTAGACGTATTGAATGCCCACGCGAGAGCCAAAAAGAAAAAACCAAGGCTCTAGAGATGATGATAGCCTATTGGGATATATTTGTGGAGTAGAGGTTGGTAACAAATTAGAAATGAAAGGATATAATTCATAGTAGTTATAATTAAAGCATAACCTTATTAGAAAGTACAAAAGCAGATATCATGTTTTATGGTTATCAGTTTACCTCAGTTACCAGTTGTACAATCTTTCAGTTAGCAGGTATGGTTATTTAGCATGCCAATATTAAGTTAGTTAGTTAACAGATCTCCAATATTCAATATATCCAAATAAAGGTGACTTGTGAGTATACAATGATGCATATGGGTGCTAAAGGAAAATGTAACTAACAGTGATTATAGCGAATTCTTCATATATTTTTGGTCCGAATTAAGACCCAAGACTCGCCGGATGGAGCAGGAAGTTATTTATCAGATGATGGTATACTCTGAAGGATAAGTTTTTGTATGGTGTTCGTATGTGTTTTACCTCACAGAACAATATCTTTTAATTCTTGTAAATGGAGCCACATGTGGTATGATAATAGTTTAGACGCCAGACACCACGTACAAATTAAGAATTTAACTGCAATGAACATAGAATTGATCACTATAGTTTTGGACAGAAAAGAGAGTAAGGGATAAATACCTAGGAGGTAGAAATGTTTGATATTAGCAGAGATGTGTTTTTCGCACGACTCATGCATATTACTAAGAAGATATGATGTATGAAATGAGAACCAAGAGCAACCGATATTGAATTTTAGGGAATAATTTTAAGTTGTTCAGATTTATTCAAATAAGAACTAGAAAGTACCACATTAGTAAGTTACTATATGAAGCATTATTATTGTGAGATAAAAGATATGACAGTTCTCCCTTAGGTTATATGACTAAGTGTTTACCCTAGATGCTTATAGTCTGATGTGATTTTGAATGTATAGAAAATTTAGGGTATGATATTCCAATTTCGTTTAAGACAAATGAACTTTCCCCAAGTGTGATCCATGTACATAGTTAGAAAAAGATAGTATGTGAACTTAGAATAGGGTAGGGTGGTGAGGGAAGTTTGAAATAACCTTATGCTTCACTTTAGTTATTCAAAGCAGAACAAGAAAACATGATTCTATCAGGTGGTTAATAAAGGAATAGTAAGTAAGTTTTTAGTAGATATAGTGAATTAGCAATTTCAGTAGAGCTAGCAGATGTACGATTTAATTTACTTAGCCAGGTTAACATTAGTGAGTGGGTAACAGTTTGAAACACTGAACGCATGTTAGAACACACAGAGTTTAACTTAAACCCAAAGTTCAGTGACACTGGAAGAAAATAAAATAGGCTCAATAGTAATAGAGCAAGCTACATAAGAGTAGCCTTTAAGAGTTATCAGAAAAATGGTTTTCCCAAGATTGACAGTGTGAGCAGTGTTAAATCATTAAGAATGTGTATGATAGTTGTGGATACATTAACTTTCCATTTATGTAAGTAATTTAGTTTTTCTAGTAAGAAATATTGCTCAAAAGTAAGTCAGAAGATGATTCGTCATTGACGTAAAGTGCAAAGAGTTATAGATGATCATGAAAGTTGTTCGGATCCCAACAAAAGAAAAGAAATCGCAAGTACAAGACCTTAATATTTGGTCTAAGGGAAAGATGTAAAAATCATCAGTATCATGTTGGAGATTTGGAATCCGCGCAATTAGCGTGGGATATATAAAAATTATAACATCATCCCCAGTTATGTATCACGAGGGTAGTGTTATTGCACGAGACTCTAATCTTGAGAGTACTGGTCAAAGACTTAGATCATAACAATATTATATGTGTTTGTGTTTTCAGTAAGTACCTTAAAAAGATAATCAAGTATGGGAATTATAGCTCATGATTGAGGCAGGCAAGAGAACTATGGTGAAAGAAGTTCACCACTTAGCAAAGCTAGGAGTTCGAATTTCGGATTCCGAAGATGGTAGAGTTATTCCCTACAACAAGACTTGTTCCTCCTTAGTATCCGAAGTGAAGGAGAAAGAGTTTGATGACCCCTACTTGTTGCAGCAAAAAGAGGGGATTCACAAGCATAAAATGATAGCTTTTGAACACGGAGGAGACGAGTACTTTGAGGATCATGTTAGAAGCCCATAACTCCACGTATTCCACCCACCAAGGTTCCCAAAAGATGTAACATGATCCAAGGCGGTTTATTGGTGGACCAACAAGAAAAAGAACGTCACAAACTTTGTATCCAAGTGTCTGAATTGTCTGCAAGTGAAAGTCGAGCAGCAGAAAGCCTAGTGGTTTACCACAAAATACACATATTATTGAGGGGAGATTGTAAATATGGACTTATCTCACTCATTTTGAATCATGATTTGATTGGGTGATTGTAGATCGACTTACCAAGTCAGCGCACTTCTTGCTAGTAAAGACCACAGATTTAGCAGAAGATTATGCCAAGTTGTACATTCAGGAGATCGTCCGATTGCAGGGACTCTGTTTTCCATAATTTTAGATCACGGTGCTGAGTTTACAACGAACTTTTAGATGACCTTTCAGAAAGAATTAGACACAAGAGTAAACCTTAGCATGATTCTCCATCCTCAATAAGATGGCCATGCAGAGTGCACTATTCAGACACTTCAGCATATGTCCTTAATTTTAAAGGTAGATAATCACATACCTCTCATTGAGTTTTCTTATAAAAAAAACTACCATTCTAGTATCAAGATGGCACCGTACGAAACTATGTATGGGAGAAGGTGTAGATCACCGATTGGTTGGTTCAGAGTTGGTGAAGCAGATTTGTTGGGACCAAATTTGGTCTATCAGGCTATGAAGAAAGTCAAGTTGATTCAAGAGCATTTGAAGACGACTCATAGTCGCCAAAAGTCGTATTCATACATTCAGCATAGAGGCCTAGAGTTTCAAGTTGATGATGAGGTGTTTCTGAAAGTTTAGCATTTTAAAGGTGTTATAATATTTGGAAAGAAAGAAAAGCTCAGTCCCCGATACATCGGGCCGTATAGGATCCTACGAAAGATCAGATCAGTAACTTATGAGTTAGAGTTGCCACCATAATTGGCGGTTGTACACCAGTACTTCACGTGTCATGTTATAATATTCAAGTTTTCAGTATTTAGATACTTATGTAAGTTCAGTACTCAGATACTCATGTCAATTCAATACTTAGATACGCATGCCATTTTAGTACTTAGATACTCATGTCTGTAACGACCTGAACGGTCATCTTGAGATCTAGCATGACGTTTAACAGTTTGAGGCCTTGAGTTGCTTCAATTCATGTATTATGACTTGCATGTGTAGTCGGATCAGATTTTTGGGAAGATCAGAGTTGGTTTGGAAGAATAATTCTCAATTCGGAAGCTTTACGTTGGAAGAGTTTATCAAGATTTGACTTTTGGGTAAACGACCTCGGATTGGAGATTTGACGGTTCCATTAGGTCCAAATAATGATTTTGGACTTAGGCATATGTCCGAATTTGGATTTGGAAGTCCATTGGTTGATTTGATGCTTTTTGGTAAAAGTTGGAAGATTGAAGGTTTAAAAGGTTGATAGGTTTGACCAAGAGTTGACGTTATTGATATAGCATTCAGATTATGGTTTCGGGAGTTGGTATAGGTCTGTTGTGTCATTTGGGACTTGCATGCAAAATTTGAGCTCATTTTGGGTTGCTTTGGTATGGTTCGAATGAGTTTTAGAAGTTTAAAAGTTTATTAGGCCTGAATTGAGGTGAGATCCATGGTTTTTATATTTTTTTGTGTGATTTGAGGCCTCAAGTAAGTTCATGTGATTTGGGAGGGGTCCGGAGGGCCTCGGGTGTATTCCGGATGTGTTTGAGTTGTGTCGCGCTCTTATTTGATGTTTCAACGTTTTTCTTTGGGAATAAATTATACTATATTGACAAAACGACCTTTTATTTGTGATTATATTGAACATTAGATCTGTATCATAATTATAAAACCATAGCAACAAGAATCGTCGAATTCTGAGGTCGTATGAGAGAGTTATGCCCATTTTTTGTATCGGGAAAGATTGTTGGTTTCTGGTGTGAACTTTTGTTCTTCCTGAATGAGAGAGAGTTACCATGAACACAAGGAAGAATTTCTGGGTTGACCGGTCAGCAGGAAAAATTTCTCTTCATGAATGTAAAGGCGTCCCCCGAAGGCGATGAACAAAGATCATCTCGACAATGTTTTAAACCGAGAATTTTAGTATTTTGAGCATATCTTGAGTTATAGAGCTCCGTTTTAGATGATTTTTGCGGCGTTGTTTTCGTCTAAACAATGGGTAAATATCTGACCTTTATTTTGTTGTTTTTCCATGATATTTTCATTGATTAATTATTTTTATCCGTCTTTAAATTATAGAAATAGGGCGTTTGAGCCCCAAAGTTGAGAAATGATAAATCCTATTTGAGGGTCGATTCGTGAATGAAATTGGATGATTTTATGGATATATACTGTATAAGTTAAGTGTAATAATTGTTTTTAATAATATTGGAATCTGGGCAAGGAATCCAGGCACGTGGGTGTCACGACCCGAAATCCCACCTTTCAGACCGTGACTACGTCTAACGTTGAACCCGCTAGACAAGCCAACGTACACCACACTTTGACATTTATAAAAACAACGTAACAGTAATAAAGCCAATTAACCTTCCAACCTCTACTGGAATATCTCAATTCCCTTAACTTTCAGCCTTTACCGAACATTTCCAAATCACTTCAAAAGTTTTTACAGCAGAAAATAATAATATTCCCAAAACGAATAATGAAATGATAAAGGTAACAACATCGCAAATATCCCAAAACCGGGGTGTCACAACCTCACGAACTAACTAACTGAGTGCTAAATACAAAGTCTGAAAGAAATATATAATTGTCTTGGAACTAGAAGAAAAAGGCAAGACAATGAGGAAATCCAAATGTAGGAGAGACACCAAGGCCCACGAACGCCAGCGGGTATACCTTGAAGCTCTGGGTGGACTGAAGGTGACTCCCTCAATGCGGTCCACTGGGTCCGGATGCGGGATCTGCACAACATTAAGAAGTGCAGTGTAGCATCAGTACAACCGACCCCATGTACTGAGTAAGTGCCGAGCCTAACCTCGGCCGAAGTAGTGACGAGGCTAGACTTGACATTAACGATAACCTGTCCTATTCTACAGCAGGTAACAGGAAATAACACAAGGCAGGAGATAAACCGGCAAGTAGGGGATACGGGAGCAGTAAAGGGGGGGACAAGTGAAATAAGGCAGTCACATCGACAGGTAGAAGTGATCCAGAGAAAACAATCCAACATAATCGACAACGAAACAAATGGTAGAAAAATAAACAATGGCACGGCATCACCCTTCGTGCTTTTACTCTCTTCCTCACAATGCAATGTAATCAAATATCATGGCACGGCATCACCCTTCGTGCTTTTACTCTCTTCCTCACAATGCAATGTACAATGAATCTTGGCACGGCATTTACCTTCGTGCTTATAATCAATAAAATCATGGCACGGCATTTACCTTCGTTCTTATAATCAATAAAATCATGGCACGGCATCACCCTTCGTGCTTTTACTCTTTTCCTCATTATGCAATGAAATCAAGTATCATGACACGGCATCACCCTTTGTGCTTTACACTCTCCCTCACCAAACAATAACAGATAAATGGCAATGAGTACAACATAGTGGAAATAAGCAATTCAGAACACCCGGCAAGGGGGAAACATCAAGTAGTAACTCAAGAAATGCCCGGCAAGGGTCTCAGCTATAACCAATTACCTCAATCACGTACTCTACACTTGTATTACCATTCGTATCAACACTTCTCAAACTCAATATCCAATACTTTCAATCAAGAATAAATCACCAAGTAAAGACAATCTCATAATATACCAAACATGGGAGAAATACTGCATTTTCTAGTAAAATAGACTCACGGGCGTGCTTGACGCACATTGCATAGGTACTCGTCACCTCACCTATGCAATG
>MDKH01129244.1:0-16207 GCA_005239495.1 Nicotiana undulata | reverse complement strand
AAGATGTTGCCAAGGTATGCTTTTTATAGAGGGCCAAAAATTCGAGTGAAAAGTGGAAAAAAAACACCCCCGTCGGGCTGATATGCGCTCGCATCCCTGTCGCATATCAGGGATGCGATTCGCATCTTCACTCTTTTCGTCGCACATCAAAACCCTAGGTCCCAGAGGGTCGTCGCATTTGAGATATGCAGTCCGCATTAGTGATATGTGATCGCATTTGTGCGTCGTATTTACAATGTAGCTTCAGACATCAGATGGTGATGCGACTCAAATGCGAACCGCATTTGCGATATGCGATCGCATATTCGACCGCATTTCACTCATTAAACTTGACTCATCTTTGTGTTGCGGTATGCGATCTTCTGGGCTCGAAATGCGATTCGCATGTTGCATATGCGATCGCATTCGGCCAATGCTCCCCTCTTTTCTCTTCTTTACTCTCGTTTTGCTCAATTTCACTCCAATTTGACCTTAACCACTTCATGGCATCATTTTCCTGCAAATAGAGCAATTATACACTGATAGTAACCTCAAATACCCATTGAGCAGCACAAAATCTACTGACAAGAGGCTAAAATGAGTGGTAAAATTGCCACTCATCACCTTTCTTGTGGTCCTTTCCCTTAAAAGGAAAAACATACGGGACTCGAAGGTATATAGTTTAGATGATGACTTCTTAACCCTTTAAAACGTCCATCAGAAAGTTGTAACCCTAGATCGGGAATTTAGTTACTTCCTCGTGTCTATGCAAGTCTAATATCATCATCTGGTGATGGATTGGCTTTTTGCCTATCATCTAAAATGGTATTAAAATTTTAGTTGTACTAAAATGAACTTGAACGTAATGATACCTGACCGTGGGTATTCGTTTTCCTCAGAAGTAATACTTCTTCAAATGAATAGCATTCCAACTTGTTGGTAAAATTCTGCCATCCACGGTTTCCAGCTCATAAGCGCCTTTTCCAGAGATGCCACGGACTTTGTAGGGTCCTTCCTAGTTTGGATTTTATTTTCCTGCACCAACTTCCTTCGTTGATTGGATGACTTTTTTAAGGATGAAGTCCCCAATTTAGAAATATCTGAGGTGAGCTTTCCTGTTGTAATATCTCTCTATAATTTGTTTCTGAGCTGCCATACGTATTAATGCAGCTTCTCTCCTTTGCTCGAGTAAATCCAGATTTGTTCTCAGCTCGTCGTTGTATGTTTCTTCTGTTGTTGTTGTGAATCTCGTGCTTGGTTTGCCAATTTACACTGGTATTAAAGCTTCAGAACCATAAACAAGTGCGAATGGGGTTTCTCCCATGGCTGTTTTTGCAGTAGTTCTGTAAGCCCATAATACTGCCGGTAGCTCCTCAGGCCAATTTCCCTTAGCTTTTTCCAACCGCTCTTCAAATTGTTGACAATGATTTTGTTTGTTCCCATTAGCCACATAGTGATATGATTAAGAAGTGATTCGTTTGATTTGCCAGCTTTGGAAGAATTTTGTGATTTGTGAGCCTATGAATTGTGGGCCATTGTCACATACGATTTCCTTTGGTACACCAAAATGGCATATGATGTTTCGCCATATGAAGCTTTTCACTTATTATTCTCGCACTTGTTTAAAAGCATATGCCTCCACAAATTATGAGAAATAATCTGTTAATACAAGTAAATATCGCACCTTTCTTTTAGCTGGGGGAAGAGGTCCTACTATATCCATTCCCCATTTCATGAACGGCCAAGGTGACACAACTGGGTGGAGTAATTCTCCTAGTCGATGCATATTGTTAGCATATCGCTGGCATTTATCGCATTTAGCTACAAAATTCTCAGCGTCTTCTTCCACTTTAGGCCAATAGTACCATACTCTGATCAAGGTTTTGACTAAGGACTTTGCTCCTGCATGGTTTCCACAATGTCCTTCGTGTACTTCTTTCATTACGTACTCTGTTTGATTGGGTCCAAGGAACCTTTCTAGGGGACCTCGAAACATTTTGCGGTATACAATATCACGAAGTAGGCAATACCATGCTGCTTTTCGGCGAAGTGCTTTAGCTTCTTTTCTATCTTCAGGCATGGTACAATTCTGAAAAAAAATTACAATTTCGTTTCTCCAATCCCAGTTTAAATTATTAAATATTACCTCATTTTTATCCTGGTCGATTTCTGAATGTAATAAGTGTATCACAATAGCATAATCATTATTCGTTACGCCGGTAACTGCTGCGAGATTAGCTAATGCATCAACTTCTGCATTTTCCTCTCTAGGTACTTTCTTAATCTTCCATGACTGGAATTGTCTTGCTAGGTCTCGTGCCCTTTCAAGATATTGTTGCATTCTAGCCTCTTTAGCAGTATAAGTCCCCTGCATCTGGTTTACCACTAGCTGAAACTCACTTTTGATGATTTGCTCGATTGAGAGTTCTCGTGCTAATTCAAGTCCTGCAATGACAACTTCGTATTCTGCTTCATTATTAGTTATGAGATAACATTTAATAGCCAGTATTATCTTTTCACCCGTAGGTTATATTAAAACAATTCCCAAACCGGCACTTTTTACATTAGAAGAGTCATTAGTGAATAGAGTCCATATTCCTGGATTAGCCCCATTGAAGATTTGCAACTTTTTTTCCACTTCATGGATTATGCTAGTATTAAAATTAGCGACAAAATCAGCTAAAATTTGAGACTTTATTGTAGTCCTAGGCTGATAGATTATGTCATGTTCGCTTAATTCTATGGCCCATTTAGCTAATATCCTTGATAGTTCTTGTTTATGCAAAATATTTCTCAGTGGATATGAAGTTACGAAAGTAATTGGGTGACACTGGAAGTATGGTCTGAGGTTCCTAGCTGCCATGATTAGAGACAAGGCTAATTTTTCTAGATGTGGATATCTAGTTTCAGCATCTAACAAAGATTTACTCACGTAATAAAAAGGAGATTTTTTACCTTTGTCTTCTCTTACTAATACTGCACTTACATCAATTTCTGCAACGGATAGATACACATATAGCCTCCCCCCCTCATTTGGTTTAGACAATAGCGGGGGGCTTGATAGATAGGCCTTCAGATCTTTGAGAGCCTGTTGGCATTCTTCAGTCCATTCGAACTGATTCTGCTTTTTTAGAATTGAGAAGAATTTAAAACTCTTCTTTGAAGACCTGGAGATGAATCTTCCTAAGGCTGCAATCCTACATGTTAATCTTTGAACTTCTTTTTTACTCGTAAGTATATCAGGTATTTCTTAAATAGATTTAATTTGAGCAGGATTTACTTCAGTGCCTCTATTTGATACGAGAAAACCCAAATATTTACCTGATTCGACACCAAGCGCACACTTTTCTGGATTTAATTTCATGTTATACTTGCGGAGGATTTCGAAAGTAATTGAAAGATGTTGGAAATGATCTTCTGCTTGTGTTGATTTCACCAGCATGTCATCAATGTACACCTCTATTTTTTCCCCCAGATGTTCCTGGAACATCTTGGTCACTAGCCTTTGATACGTGGCTCCAGCATTTTCAGGCCAAAAGGCATGACTTTGTAACAATAAGTCCCCCTATTCGTAATAAAGGAAGTTTTTTCCTCAAATGAGGGATCCATTTTTATCTGATTGTAACCAGAATACGCATATAGAAAGCTTAATACTTCATGACATACGGTGGCATCAATCATTTGATCTATGTGTGGTAATGGAAATGAGTCTTTTCGGCATGATTTATTCAAGCAGAAGGAATCCAGACTTCTGGGGGTATCCCTGTCATATCTGAATGGGACCACGCAAAACAATTTGCGTTAGCTTTTAAATATTCTGTTAACTTACCTCTTCTAGTGGGGCTTAGGCTTGTGCCTATATGAACTTTTTGCTCAGGCTCATGCTCGAACAATGGAACAACTTCGAGTTCCTTATTAGTTGTCTTGATATGCTCGTCTTCTTCTTGTTCCTGAATGACATCAGGTCTGGAATCCATGTCCGTATGTTTTGATGCAACACCTGTGGTGATTTGATTCACCTTCTATTTATCGTTTTCTTCCGTGTCTATTTGAATTGTTTCCCCATCCTTTGATTCTTCAGCTACTTCCTTTTTATTGAAATGTACCACTGAGTTTATGTTTCTTGAGGTCTGCTGATCACCCCGAATCTGTTGAATTCCCTATTTGGAAGGGAATTTAATTACCTGAGTAGAATAGATTAATCTCCACGAGACATGCTTCCTCGAGGGCTTTCCTGTTAGCTTTCAAGCGGGCATGAGTAACGACTTGAGTTCGTTTGAGCTCCGCCTGCTCAGATATTTGCCTGGCCCGGTCGTTGGCAGCAACCGCATCCCTCTTATACGAGAAAACATAACCGAAGGCTCGAGGTTCTCATATTGGTTCCACCTTGGTGAACTACATTATGTCGTTCCCTAGATGCCATGCCTGATGGCATCAAAAGACCGTCAGCACGGTCATCGGGCCATCGCCAAAATGGTACCCAACTTTGGGATCACTGTCGCCGTAATAAACTTCGAAAGACTAGCCAATGATCGGTCATAGAGGAAGTTTCGAATACTTCAACAGAGGATGTCAGGGTCGACGAAACTTTGAGATGACCCAGCATCGTCCCCTCTCGCACGGTTTCCCGGGGGAATTATCATCCCTATCTCAAGATCACACAAGTCTTAAAGGAAATGGCCCAAGGCCCTCAGACTGGCTCGAGCTGTTACTAGGTCTCAATAATTTCTACCGCCCTACCAATAAAAGCCAAACATGCCAAAACATCGAAAGAGAATGAGATGCTATCACACGAAGAAAGCAGGGAAGAAGGGAATCAATGTACAAAAGAGGAAAATAAGTATACATATATATGTTTACAAGGGGCACACCCCCACGAGGCTCCTTGAAGGAACGTGTATACAAAAGAGGAAAATATAAAAAAGGGGGAGAGAAGGACCGGAAAAAAAAGACTACTCTTAGCCATCATCGCCTGACGAGCCACTGCCAGAAGCGCAACCTGAGTCCTCGTCCGAAGAGGTAGAAAATACCAATTCTTCCTCTTCCACTCTATCTCTCTCAATCTTGCCAGCAAGATTAATCTCCACGAGACATGCTTCCTCGAGGGCTTGCCTGTTAGCTTGCAAGCAGGCATGAGTAACGACTTGAGTTCGTTTGAGCTCCGCCTGCTCAGATATTTGCCTGGCCCGGTCGTTGGCAGCAACCGCATCCCTCTTATACGAGGAAACATAATCGTCATCCTCGACTTTGGCCGCGGTTAGTAAAGCGATTTTGTCTTTAGCATCCTAGAGAATCCCTTGGGTCGAGGCCAACTTTTCCTGGAGAAGATCTCTCTCCAAGGCCATGGCTTTATTCTGCCCCTTAAGTGCGAAGAACTCCGCGTTTTTAGCCAAAGCCTTCTCTTGAAGCTGCCTCACCCGAGCATCCCCTCGTTCGATCTACGAAATAAGGTTTGTCAAAAAGCCCCGACCCACAGAAAAAAGGAAATCAAGCTTGCATATAGTAATTACCTACTCAGTGAGGCTGGCCCGCTCACGGCGCGCCCCTCCAAACATGATTGAAGCTCATTTAAATCCTCGTCCTTGTGAGAAGAGAATGTTTCTGACGCATCAAGTTCCAACGTAACCTTCCCGATCTCCCCTTCATGCTTGGTAAGTTCCGCGTGAATCTTGTAGAAAGCATGGTCGTACAAATTTTGAACCTACGGTATGAAAGGAATATTTTAATGAATGAGGGAAGAAAATCGAGGAGAAGGATAGGGATCACCTTCTTTTGAAGCTTTTTCGCCTCTTCGAGGGAAATCGGGGCATCAAGGTCACTATCGTCCTTGAGACTGGCAAAGAAATCTTCGAACGAGCCAAATTATCATGGGAACCTCGGCTGACTGAACCGTCTGGTTTCGAGTTTCCTCGGGTTCGAGTCTCCCGGACTCGACAGCTAAAACCCCACCAGTGTAGGCCACATCATGATCGAACCGAGGCGCGGAAACCCTCTCCCCGCCAATACTTTGTTCAGGTTAAAGCTGATTCCCTTCAATTATTTCTACCTCGGCAGAGCCCCGATCAATGACTTCCTCAGCCTTAGCGCTTTTCTCCAACCTTTGCGATGGAGGGCGCCCGTCACCACCGTCGTCATATGCAGCGCGCAAGCTCACTGCAGCTACCAGAGTTAGGACCGCATCATCAGTCGTGGGCCTACGAGCCCTAACCCTCTTTGGTTTTGGAGACTCGCCTGAAGTCCCCCCTTTCCTCCGCTTTCCCTTCTAGGGCCTGGAAGTGCCCTCCTCGCGGGCGGAAGCAGTCTCATAGACCAGTTATCCCCAAGGCCTGTGTGGGAAAGACATGTCAGTTTGGTTTCAACAGAAAAACGGCTGCGTTGCAACGTATGACGTTCACGCAAGAGGCTTACCATGTTTTTTGTCCTGCCAAAGCATTCTAGCGAAATCCCGCCATAAGCGTATAGCATACGGAAAAATGGAGTCTAAGCACCTTATCCGTTCCGGGATGCCTGGGACCGCGTCAGGGAACCATATGGAGGCTACGTTATGAGAAAAGGGCCAATTCAGAAAAAGGTGATAAGATAAAAACAAAGCGAGCCTCAAAAGGTGAAGGTACTTACTATTCGTTTTCATTCCTCTGGAAACTGCATCCGATCGGCAGGAATAATGTCTGAAGCCCTCACTCGGACGAACCGACTCATCCAGCCTCGGTCGTTGTCCTCATCGATGCTCGCAAAAAAGGCTTTGCCGATCGATGGTAAAGCTTGATTAAACCCCCTCGATAGAGTCAGGTACTGTATAGCCGTATCAAGTGGTCGAGGGTGAAGCTCATTCCCTCGACCTAATTGGAGAAATGCCGAAGCATATATACGATCCTCTAGAAAGAGGGATATATGTTGCGTAGTGTCACCCGGTAATGACAGTAGAAATCAAATAGTATCGGGTCGATCGGCGGCGGGGAGGAAGAATCTACGGGCCCAAGTGTAAAGGGGTACGTATAAATGCTGAGGAAGCCAGTTTTATAAGTAGTTATATCTTCCTTAGGCCTGGGGATCTCGATGAACGTTGTCTCCCCCCAACCACAGTAGACTCTTAGTCTCTCAACTTTGGGTGTTATACTGATATAAGTAGATACGAGCTCACATCGACCTGGTTTGTTAGGAGGGTAATCAATGCTGAGGTCGGAGGTCATCTCAAAATCACCAGGGATACATTGCTCTACCCTGGGCGGCTTCTTCGTCTTGTCTTTTAACGTCCACACTGGGGAAGAAGCGTCCCCTCTTCGAGGGACTGTCTTGGAAGTCTTAGCCATGACCAGATTAGGTTCTACGAAATATAGGAAGAAAAGATAAATCTGAAGAAAAAGGACAAGCACAGGGGAAACTTTAAAATCCCGAGGATGGAAGTAGAATTTAAGTTTGCATGCGGATCCTGTATTTATAGAGAAGACATGGGCAACATCTGGGGAAATAAAAATGATTGTATCATTAGCAGATCGTGGGTCTTTTCGAGGATAGTGCTGACAGTGACATTGCGCAATCTTTTGAGGGAGGTCATTAAATGCTCTGGTGAGCTGACCCCACGACGTAGATATTGAAGGAATAAGCACTCAAGAACGTTTCTTATGATTCCACTCCAAGAAATGCGGGGACTATCTGTGTACGGTCAAAACCAGGAAGACCGATTTCTATATCTAACACAGCGTAAGATGGCATACTCACGTAAGTTTCACGATATGGTCTGAAGCCCGACCTCGAACAGTCCCACAATGAGATCTCGAGGCAGTACAAGTTGAAGATCGACACAAGAAGCCAACACAAGAGATCGAGGCAGGCAATTCTACGACACAGTAAAATACCATACTTGAGCATTAAATAGCAGTATCAATTAAGAATCTTGGAAATTAATGCTTATTAACTATGATGAGACTCCCCCTATTTTATAAAGGGAGTACTTGTCATTTTGTAAGGGGGAACACATTGAATACAAGTCACAAGAACATTATCTTCTTTAATATCATATATCTTCTAGTCCTCTTTATTAGCTCATTTACTTGCATTTATTACTTTCTTTTACTTTTTCTTCATTTATAGCCTATCATTGATCATAAATAGTGTATCTCAAGGTCCATAAGCAGGTTATAGCTCCATCGATCACCCGATCTAGGCCCGAATCTCGGTCTCAGGAACCCTCGAGGTCAACATCGAGCCTTCGACTTAAGGCACTCTGGTTTGCTTTCCTTTAACCTTTTAGTCATTTTCTAACTGATTCTATCCTAACGCATTCAGCTAAAACTGTTCAACAACCGGTATTAAGATTAAACAGCCCCGGATAGCTGAACAACAGCCCCGGGAGTATGTCATCTTCTTCGACATATGCTCCCAAGTTTGCGAGGGCATCAACCTCACTATTTTGCTCTCAAGGTATATGGACCAGGGTACATTATTTGAAGCGGTGCAATGTGACTTGAATTTTGTCAAAGTATCTTTGCATCCTGTCTTCTAGAATCTCGAAGCTCCCATTTCTTTGATGACTTGGGCGCCTAGGCCATTGGCCAATTCTAAACCTGCAATCATATCCTCATACTCGGCTTTGTTGTTAGTCAATTTTGCAGTTTTTATAGATTGTCTAATCATGCAACCTGTATGAGGCTTCAAAACTATGCCGAGCCCGGACCCTTTCACATTCGAGGCCTCGTCGGTGAATAGGGTCCATAGCCCCGAAAATGTGCCTATTTTAGTAGAAGCTCTTTCTCTAAAGTTGGCCACAAAATTCGGGATTGTGCAATATGCCGGAGTTCGATGGCCCACTTAACCAGTCGGCCCGATAATTCGGGATTGTGCAATATTCTTCGAAGAGGGTATTGAAAATAAGGTTTTAATAGTCGAGACACACTTATTAATGCAAGTGCTAATTTTTCTAGGAGCGGATACCTAGTTTCGGCATCTCCCAAAGTTCGACTCACATAGTAAAAAGGGAATTGCGTAACTCGTTCTTCTCTAACCAGCGCACTGCTTAGAGACATCTCGGATACGGCCAGGTATAGATACAACATTTCATCCTCTTTCGGGGTGTGGAGTAAAGGTGGGCTTGATAGAAATCGCTTTAACTCGTCTAAGGCATGTTGGCATTCCGGAGTCCATTCGAAGCTATTTTTCTTTTTGAGAAAGGAGAAGAAATGGTGACTCCTGTATGATGATCTTGATATGAATTGGCCCATGGCCGCTATCCGCCTGGTCAGCCGTTTTACGACCTTCACACTTTTTACCACCGTGATTTCTTCGATGGCTTTGATTTTGTCGAGGTTGATCTCAATCCCCGTGTTTGACACAATGAAGCCTAAAAATTTGATCCAACCTACTCTGAAGGCGCATATCTCGGGATTGAGCTTCATGTTGTAGCTTTTGAGAATGTCAAATGTTTCCTTCAAATAATTCAAATGGTCCCATGCGCGCAGGGACTTAACTAGCATATCATCAATGTAAATTTCCATGTATTTGCCTATTTGATGTTCGAACATCTTATTAACTAGGCGTTGGTACGTGGCTCCCACATTTTTGGCCCGACGGGCATCACATTGTAGAAGTACGTGCCATACTTCATGATGAATGAAGTTTTTTCCCTATCCTCGGGGTTCATCTGAATTTTATTATACCCCAAGTTGGCGTCGAGGAAGGTGAGGGTCTCTTGGCCGCTCGTGGCATCAATCAAGCGATCAATGTTGGGTAACGAGAATTAATATTTGGGGCATGCCTTATTTAAATCTTTATAATCTACGAACATTCTTAACTTATTCCCCTTTTTGGGAGCAACCACCACATTGGCCAACCACTCGGGATACATTACTTCCCTAATATACACTATTTTATGGAGTTCTCGTCCTTGATGAATGCATGTTTTACCTCGGACTGAGGTCTTCTTTTTTGCTTTACCGGTTTGAACCTGGGGTCGACGCTCAGCCGATGAGTGGTTATTTTCGGCGGGACCCCTATCATGTCAAAATGGGCAAAAGCAAAGCAATCGATATTATTAATAAGAAATTGAATGAGTTTTTTCTTGAGTTCGAGGGTTAGTCCCTTTTCCCAGGTATACCTTTCGATATGGGAGATGTTCGAGCAATATAGCCTGCTTCAGCTCTTCGATCGTTGATTTAGTTGCATCTGATTCTTCGGGGGCAACGAAGGTTTGGGGAGCGAGGAAATCTTTTTCATTGTCCTTGGGGGCATGTTTTCCCCCTAGTTCCTCCGAAGTGGGGGGGTATGGACGTTGTTTCCTCGTTGTGAACCGCGAACATCTCCTTTGTCGCATGTTATTCTCTATATACTATTTTATATCGTCTTTTGAAGGAAACTTCATCATCTGATGAAGAGTTGATGGCACTGCCCTCGTATTGTGTATCCATGGCCTTCCAAACAATGCATTGTACCTTATGTCACCTTCAATGACATGGAATTTGGTATTTTGAACTGTATCGGACATGTTGACCGGGAGGATTATCTTCCCTTTCATTGCTTCGCCGGCCATGTTGAATCCGTTGAGGACTCGGGAGGTAGGTATGATCTGATCGAGCAGTCCGAGTAGCTCCACCACCGTTGATCTGATTACGTTGACCGAGCTACCTGGATCCATGAGTACACGTTGAGTTTGAATGCTATTCAAGAGAAATAAAATTACCAGCGCATCGTTATGTGGATGAGACAAGGTCTCGAAGTCCTCTTCACTGAATGCAAGAATGTCCTTGGGCATGCATCCCCCAATTTTCCCTAGTGTTGCAGCGGATACTCTTGTCCGCTTGATCACGGTCCCTAAGGAACATCAGTCCCTCGAATGATCATATGAAAGGTGAGCTGAGGTTTACCCGTTTCGTTCCTCCGGTCTGTTTCTCTTCCCCGAAAGTGGTTTACGGCTCGGCCGCTTATGAATTCTTTGAGATGCTTTTTGCTAATTAATCGAGCTACTTCAACTCGGAGCTTTCTCAAGTCTTCGGTCCTATGACCGTGTGTGCCGTGAAACTCGCACATCAAGTAAGGGTTCCTTTGCGAAGGGTCTGATAGTATAGGCTTTGTCCACCTAGTATCTCTGATTTTACCTATGGCCGATACGATGTCGGAAACATCAATGTTTAAGTTATACTCAGACAATCTGTGCACTTCTGCCGGCCCTGTGTGCCTGTTGGACACGGCTTTGTTCATGAGTCCCCGAGGATTCTGACCTCGATCCGTGGTTTAACCGATTCGAGGTATGTTGCGTCTTAGGGTGTTTCTTCGACTGTTGATGTATAGTTGGTATCTTTACTTACATGGCCTTGGTTTTCTCTCTAGGAACCTTGATTCAATCTTCTTCGCGAGGCCCTAGAACAACTTCATAACTACGGGGTCAACTGCTAACTCGTTGTTGCTCGACTTCTCCGGTATCTGTTCGACTCGAGGAGCTGTTCTGGTGCCATTACGCTTGAAGTCTGTTGATGGATTTGTAGCTGAGCAATTTCCACTTGTCCTTGTAACATTTCAAATATCACATGGAGGATAACATCATTTTCCTTCCGACTTGGAGCTTCCTGAACCTCTTGTTCGTTTTCTCGGCGTATACCCCTGTTAGTGTGGGAGTTTATATCGACGTGTTGGGCGTTGCGTGAGCCCACGTCAGTTGGAATCGGCTCTGGTGCGTCCTCAGGGTTTCGCAGTGGTATACCGGCTATTGAAATAGCTACACCATGGACCTTAGAGTCGTTGTTTTCATGTACATTAAAAGATTCTTGGACAAGAAAAAGTGTGAAAAGTAACTTGTGATTTCCATTAAAACAATCACTATTATTTTTAGCCCCACGGTGGGCGTCAAACTGTTTACCTCGAAAATGGTAATTAAAATTAAATTTGATTGTGTGGTTCCAAAAATATGTGATTTAATTTTATACTAGTTGTTTTGTTAAGCAATAGATGCAAAGTTTAGGTATAGAAAATAAGATAAGGATAAGAGAAATTAGAGATATGCAAACCAAAGTGCCTTAGGTCGGGGTCTCGAGATGACAGAGATAGGGCCTCGAGGTCGAGGTATTATATTAACAGCTGGGGGTCGATGGATAACTAACAGTTTTAAGGGACTGGAGGAGGGCTCTTTTTGATCAATGATGAGTAATAAATGAAGAACAATCAATGAAATACGATAAATGTAAGTAATAAATCAACTGAAAGACAATATAGTATGTTGGAGTTACAGAACAGAGAATGTTCTTTTTATTATATTGAATATCATGTGTGCAAGAAATGTTAAGCGTCCCCTTTATATTGGAGGGGGAAGCCAAACATGGTACATGTATAATTATTACAAAAGTAAATAGATGGTACAACTATTCAATATTCCGGTACAGACTTGTACAATTCTTCCAGGTGTTTGTCAACTTTAGCTCTGTATTCTTGGGAATCCCGCGCCTTTCTGCGATGGGCTCCGATCTTCATTCTATCACAAGGTACACTGATCTCGATACCGATCCTCGATGAATTCACCCCGTAGTTGATCCGCGGGTCTTTCCTCGATGCCACCGAGACCAGGCTTCCTCACTCCTAGAAACCTCAAAATCAGTCATTATCGATTTTGACCGTATACAATAGGTTTCCTTATGTCATTCTGTAATATCAAGCGAGACATCACATTGCCTCTATTTCTTCTTTATTGTCCTAATTATCCTCGTCGATACCTAGAAACCATAGGTTGGAAGATATGCCACTGACGACGCTACTATCATTCCTGGATACTGTATCCCAGCGCTTCTATTCTTTTACCTGTAGTATGGACTATTCACGATCTTCTGCCTTTGAGTATCTTGTATGATGTTCACCTTTACCTTACTTACCTTAAAATCTCGCATCATATCTTTTATCTCTTTCATGACCTCCCTTCCACATAGGTATAATTTATGTACATAACTTGAAGCTCTATTATAATAATTGCACCTCTGGTGCATACACAATCGGGTGGTATCTCCCTACTGATTTCTTATGAGGCTGGTACTTCTTCTAACTAGATTTATTATAGAGCCGTTGTAATATAGTTGTTGTGCTATCTCTCTTGCACCTCTAATATTAATAGTGATTCTGCTATGTTCTCAATAATGATTCATATAACTTCTGGGTCCAATAATCGGATTCCTGATTTACTTTGTTGATGTAACTCTTTAGTTTCCTCCTTCTTCTGATCGGCCTTTATGTCGGCTTAAGTTATCTCCCGATCTGTTGTTCATTGTATTAGTTATTCTATTTAGCCTTTCATGGGCGATGAGGAATATGCACAATATAATTCTTTTACAATTCAATCCTTTCCTTATGACCCGGGCTCGATTGGTCCTTTTAACTTATATCAGAACCTTCTACAGTTGTATGCTTATCAATATATATGCTGCATGGATAATAATTCGAACTCTTAAGTGCATTCATAACATAACCAACTCTGGATCATTGATCGGATAATTCTTTTTGTTCCATCTCGGCATTCTTTCAATGCATGCTATTACTTTCCTGGTCTTTCTCCCCCCTTGTTACATGCGTACTTATCTTACCTTAGTGCCCATGCATATTGGAATTCCACACAACTCATATGATCTTGAATATCACTTATGATTTTACTTCCCATTATCAGCCACGGTAGGTGCCATTTTCTTACGGAGTGCATACAATGTTGTTGTGAGACTGTTGTTATAAGACCATTTCCTCCTCAGGTCACCCAGCTTAGGTTAAAGCTTCCTTCCTTACTCCCTAAGGAAGTTGTTTTTTCATTGTAGTACTTAGGGAGGACCCTCTGATTCTTGCAAGGCTGCGAGCTTATTATATCGTATACTCGACGGAATTTTCGATGTCCTTCCTCGCCTATAATTGTCTGTAGTTACTTACCTTCGCGCCCTTGTACTTTTAGGGTTGCTTCTAAGCTGATATTTTGATTGTCTTTCTAGTGGCACTCTTTTTTTTCTGTAATATTCACACTGTACCTTTAACTACCCCGACTCCTAGCTGATTATATCTCAAGTATGATAATGATATTACTGCGTGGTTGAATTCACTATATTGGATTTTACTATGTTTATCTTGCATGGTCTCTTAATTCGTCGATAACCACCTTTCTAGCCATAACTAGGCTCTTCGTGAATGACCATGCTCTGAATTTCTCATGCATCTTCTTCTTGTTGTCCATTCTACTATCGCCAGAATGAAATAGGAAATTCTCATGATGCTGAGTATTATCATATCACTCAATCCCTAATTAATGTTTAGTTTATCTTGTACACCAATCCATTCCGGTTTCTATTACTCTGGGGTCTAACTTTTCCTTATGTAAACCGCGTTAGAGTCGAGAACTTATTTCTCGAAATGAGGATATGACTTTATGGCCTATACTCTTTTGTTGCATCAAGGCCTGTCACCTCGTATTTTCCTTCACTTGACTATAGACTCTATAATACTATAATTTTTTGATCTACCGTTGTCATCCATGTAGCACATCTTACTCATAATGCTTCATTAACTCTTTTCTTATTTCTTGCTAACATTTCTGTCTATCACCTTATTTTGAAAACATCAACAAGATATTCTTTGGCCTTTTAACTCCCATTTGCTCCATCCATTGACTCTTCGAATTTCCAAACATTATTTCTCTACTAGGGAAGGGATCCATACTAAGGTAATATTTACCACTTCCAGGATCCCAGTGCACGTCTTTGTAGTACTCATGTCTAGCTGTACTATTTTAGAGTGTACCATCTAGGTGTCTCACAAGGAGATCCATTACCACGTTTGCACTATCCTTCGGAAATGTCAACTAACTCCACCAATCCATCCCCCATTTTGGGTTACTCTAACCCCGGCCAAATTATGATAACCCTTCTTTCTCATAAACAATATATGTTAGCCCCCATAGGGCATAATTGAGATCGGTATGGCCAATTGTACATACCTCTGTTATTGTTGAAGGTAACTCAAAAGTCTTATACTTCTCTTCCTGAATTGTGAATACTAATAATCTTTATTAACTGGGCGCCTCGTACCTTTCTTCACCTTGCTTCTTTTACTTGTTGAAACTTGTATCTGCCTTCTGAACCTCATATTACCTTTCACCATATGGGTGGATAGATATTCTTACCTTAAGGTTCCTTGTCAAGAATCTTACACGTCTTAGTACATGTACACATGTTATGCTGAATACCTCATATTTATAAATCATAAGCATGAGGCAAAAAAAAACCGAGTTCCTTCAACTCAACTCTTCCAAAACTGTATCTCTTATCAACCGTCTTTCTGAATGTTTGAATCGTCGTATTATGAATAAGATAGAGGTTAGGAAATTGAGTTCTTACAAGTGATTTCTACCACACGATCTAGAGTAAGAAGAAAGAGTGGTCGATGGGCCGCGACAGAACTGCTCTGATACCACCTTTGTCACGACCCAAATCGATGGGCCGCGACGGGCACCCTGTACCTTACTCAACCGAGTACCAACGTAACTTATCTTTCATATCATTCTATCATAGGTAAATGAACAGGAGAAAGCATGAGGGAATACAAACCTATACATATAAAGTACGGGCCTATAAGACCAAAATATCCACTCGTGTACTGAACACATGCCGACAAGGCCATACAATCTTTTACGTACATGACATCTGCCTACAAGCATCTTAGAATACATGATTTTCATAAAGGTCGGGACAGAGTCCCGCCATACCATATAATACACATCTAAATCATACTAACTAAACAAGCAACTCCGAAGCAAATGGAGCACACCAACATCTTCCGCTGAGCTGATAGCCTACTTTGAGGATTCTTGACCTGTCTATCGGGATCCGCAGGCATGAGACGCAACGTCCCCAGGAAAAAGGGATGTCAGTATGAATAATGTACTGAAAATGTAAGGCACATAAATAAGTACATAACAGACATGGAAGAAATATAGAGTATTCAACTTGTAAGTCTGGATAACTCTGTAACTCATGAAATACTTATAGTGTCATGCATATGCGTATGAATGTCATGTCGTGCATAGGCACATGTGTTCATAACAACTTCAAGACTCTAAGGGCACCCTATCATATCATCTCGGCCACTATGGGCAAGTCATCAACGTATACCAGCCGATCATGTGGTGGTGCGTATATAACACCATAAGCTTTACACTATCCCATATACATATATATACAAACATATACATACATATATATATATATATATATATATATATATATAT